>PVKS010010422.1:0-60276 GCA_004027875.1 Aplodontia rufa | reverse complement strand
TCGTTCATGGACACTTTGCCCTTGTCCTGTCTGGAAGAGGTGACTTCGCCAGGGTGCCTCCCGGGCTCCCTTGTTACTGCCTCTGCCTCTGAGGGCTTTCCCTTCTGCATCTCTGCTGCAGGCTAGCAGCTCCTAGGCCCCAGCCCCCATGCAGTGCCCGGCAGGGCTCCCCTGGCCCCTCAGCCGTGGCTTGGGGCTGGATGAGCCCTGGAGGCCACTGTTCCTTGAGCTGGTCTCTGGGTGGCCTCCTCGTCCTCGAGTGGCTCTTCAGCACCACCCTCACCAAGGTCCCCGTGCTACCATCTCTCTTCTTAATGACTGGCGTGGGCTCTTTGCTCCTGACTGGCCGCGTGCTTGATGGTGAACTCACAGAGCGCCTGCCACCAGCGGGGCGGTGTGGGGCGTACTTCCTTCACACCTCACTCCCGCTCTTTGGCACCCGACGTTTTCCCCCCTTTCTCCATTTCATTTCTAGTGCTGCCCACGTGCGATCCTGTGACCCATGTGTCTCCTCCTGGCACCCACAAGAGGAAACTCCCCGGCAGCCTGGTGGGGGAGTGTGAGTCAGGCCTCGCGTGGTGGTTGAGTAATGAGGTGTGGCTGCGGTAGCCTGCCTCGGCCTGGCTTCATCCCTTCATCGTTCCTGCCTCCTCCAGGTCCACTTGCTGTGTGGACCTGCACACTTGCCTTCTTGTCCTGAGTCCACGTGGGGCAAAATAGACCACACCCGGAGCCACCCAGGCCTCACCTTCCTTCGCCACCCTACCAGGAAGCCGAGCTCTTTGCTCTCGGGGCACTGTGTAGATGCTCGCTTCCCAGATGTGAGACCGAGGGGTGCAGGCCAGTGCTTATCCTTCACAGCAGAAATGGACACTGAGGGCCAAGGAGGGCCTTGGAATCTCAGCAGAGTTTGACCCCAGTAGCACTCATAGCAGTCAACTTCACTTAAAAAATGCTGCATTGCATTGTGGGAAATTCCCAATGCATCCTGAGCATGTTCCAGGCTCCACGAAGTCCTGCAGGACCCTTCTCATGGAAGTCCGGCAATCCTGCGTGGCAGAGCCACTTCAGCCTGCAGGTCTGGTGCTGAACGATCAGGGCTCCCCAGCAAGGAGGTTCAATTTGGAGGGCGCTCCCATGTGCACTCTGGCTTAGCAGCTCCCCCGGTCCATGCTGCTTAAAATTCTCCAGGTGACTCTGATCGTCACTCAGGTAGAAATGTGTACTTGGGAGCCACAGAGCCCAAAGTCGAGCTGTGTCTTGCTTTTATTTTATGTCTGCGCTTTGGTGGTGGGGCAAATCCATCTCAGACCCACCCTGCAGGTGAGCATCTTGCAAACAGCCCTCAATACAGCAATTGTGCCGTTCAAGGGTTGGGAAGATGGCTGGAGTGAAAGGAACCTCACAAAAGTGTCTTGCATGGAAAAGAGTTTTACCTGCCCTGCTAAATAAGCAGACCTTCCTTGGGGGCCAAAGTGAGGACATGGCTTCCTCGGCAGATGGTTATTTGTCCCCGGTTTGGGCACTCTAGGCAAATACTTTTAGTGTAACTTTCACTGATCCCAAGAAGTGCATTCAAGCTAACATGGAAAAACCAAGTCATCAGAGACGTTTGAGATGCATGTGGACACATTTGCCACCACCTTCGGAAGAGTCCAAGGTCAGGAATTAGCACTGAGTTACAGCTGCCCCTGCTCGTAGTGGGAGGCCAATAACTAGCCCTGTGCACACGGCTGCATGAGCTGGGCTAAGCAGAGAGAAGGGCCGGGTGTGGCTGCCTTCCCTCACGCAGGGGTGTCCAGTCACAAGTGGCCGGCGTCAGCAGTTTCCAGTGTCTTGTGGTCTGCAAGCCGGGTCTGTCCTGAGCCAGGTAGTCACTGGGCAGCTGTGGGACAAAGGAGGGAGCCAGTGAGTGAATGGAAGGCAGGGCTCCTGATTCAGGCCTGCACTCTGCACTATATCCTGCCACCGTCAGAGCGATTGCAGGGACTGCAGACACTGTCACAGCACGTGCGATTGATTGAAACTGATGACACAGTCATCTCATGGCCAAGGCGTGCTCCAGCACTCCCGCAGCAGAGGGAGACACGGCGCACACTGGTTCCTGGCCTCCGTCTTCCTGCCCTATCTGAGAGCTGGAACTGCAGAGCCCGTGGACGTTCTTTCCTTGGTGTGGAAGGAAGAGAGGCGTCTCCCTGGGATTTGACCTATAGAGGAGAGTCAGCACACAGTGGTAAGAAGAGGCAAAAAGGCCACAGTGCTCCTGGGGCACGAAAGCAAGAGCTCTTGGCGCCTGGGCTCAAGCTCTGGGTGTTCTGGCAGCTCCAGCAGCCTCGGGAGAGAGACCCACAGGGACGGTTGACTGGGAGTCCCCAGGCTGATCCTGAGCCTGGCTGGTTCTCCCGCCCGTGGGCCACCTCCACGAGAAGACGGTGGTGTCAGCTGACCTGTGAGGCACCATAGCATGGAGATAAGAAGTTGGACACAGTATAAAAGGGACAGAAGATGACCTACGAGTTGGCAGCAGTCTCTTCTCCAGCCTGGGAGAGATGGAGACCAACAAGGGCCTGGAGCATCCGAGCCTCGCACCCATGGGAACACAGAAGACATCGAGTGTGAGACTGTCCCCTGAGAATGGTGTTAGGATAGAGAGGTGTGTTGTGCAGAGACAATAAATGAGCATTCAACATAATTGTAGTTATTGCAACATGGCAGCTGCGTGATACATCCGAAGACCAAACACGATTGCAGTCACCGTGTAGCTGGAAACAGAAAGCAGAGCCTTGTGCACTGAACGTGGAGGGCAGATGAGAGGGGAGGCTTAAGACTGGGCCAGACACGCCAGCTTTCTTTCTGATCACTGGATTTGTTTTTGTAAGGTCGCCCTGAGGTTGCTCCGCTGGCATTTATTCTTCATGAGAGTATGTGGAGACAATATGGATTGCCTGCAGCTAGAAAGCTATCCTTGGAATGGCCGAGGGTCTCTGAAGGCTGCAAAGCCCAAGCAGGGGCCCTGGTTTTGGTGCTAGGTCCCCAACTGTCTGAAACCAGCTGTTGTTTTCAGGGGTGGGGTGGGGAGGGCGGCTGCATGCAGAGGCTATGCTGCAGACTCCTTTGCGGAGGCCACGCTCTCTGCTGCGTTTCTAGGCTAAGTGCTGCTCTGCTTTTAAAGGTGATCATTTCTATACTGAGCTGTTTTCTATTTCCAGAGCCTACTTTTGATTACTCAATCTAGAAAATGCCCAGAGACTTGAGTGTGCACAGAGTGTTTGATGTGTTAGTCTGTGATCAGCCTTTCATTCAATCATTTTCCGAGACAGGGTCTCTTTGGAAAGTGCTCTCGGCACCCCTAAATGCCAGTGTCTAGCGTGATGCTGGTCAGTACAGTGGGCCCGATAGAGGCTCATTACCCTAGCAAGCCAGCGAGTGAATGCAGGAGACGGCTGCTCTTTTTGGCAGCCCTTCCCTCAATTAGAAATGAGCAGACGGAGGGAGCCATTGGAGTTTTAATTCAGCTCCAAAACCTCGGCCAAGCCTGAGAAGACCAGGATCAGCAGGTTAATCCTGAGCTCTGGATGAACTGTGAATCACTCTGTGTCTACATGTGCCTGGCTTTAGGATGGTTCAGATTCCACCAATGGAGTGACCCTGGCTGCCAGCACAGATCTGTGCAGCCAGGATCTCAGTGGCCGAGACCTTCGCTCCTCACCACCCTGCGATGGACTTTCAATCTCACAGCCTGGCACAGGAAGCAGGTCCTGGCAGTTGCAGAAAGCTGGCGTCCTCTGTCAACCTCTGCGGGATGTTTAAGCTGCACATTCTGGTGTACAGATGGCAGCAGACTTGGAAATCAGACTCACCTAGATTTAAGTTTTTGCTCTGGGTGACAGCCTCTCTGAGCCCGGATTGCTCCTCTAGAATATGGGCCCCATTCTAGATTCCATCTCAAGGGGCACTTCCAGAGCTCATGGAGACAGATCCAGCAGGCCTGACCCTGCCACTACAAAGGTGCACCAGTCCCCCAGCCCTGGCTCCCTGTGCCTGGCCCATCTGCCTTCTTTTCCAGCCTTGCTCCAATGTTCGACATTTTTGTAACAGGGGAGCTGGGAAGAAGGGTGAGCTAGTCTTTGATGCATGTGTTGACGAGCTCCCCATGTCTGCCACAGCTCCCACCCACTGCAGGGGCCTGGAGGATGGTCACAAACAAATCCATTGATTAACTCAATTTTGCCACCAGCAAACTCTGGATTCAGCTCTATGTGGATAAAGCCACCATACTGTGCCCTCTTGGTCCTCTCAGAGTGGTCCTCTGCATCATCTCTCTCTTCCTATGGATTTGCCAGAGGTCTGTTCTTCCTTTAAAAGGTGAAGTTCCTTTCTATTTTACGGGGCCTCTGAGATGAGTTTCTACAGCCTCACCCTGCAGTTACATGCACACTATTTGAGGAATTCATTTAGTTCTAAAAACTGGTAACTGCAGAGAAAACAGAAAACAAGCTCCCGCCCCACCTGCAGTGACTCACCTCTGCGTCACCCTCTGCTTTTGCCAGGGCTTGAGTCAAGCAACTCAGCTTTGTTGAACAGCACAGTGGCAAAGGGATGTGCCCCTCAGGGTTGCCTGGAGGAGGTGGAGTTCCTCCAGGACCAGGCTCAGTCTACTGCATTTCTCCAGCTGGGTGGCTTTCTGAGCAGACTCTCCCCAGCCCCAGGCCATGTGGATGCTGCTTGTTCAGCAATCCCAGGTGAGGCTGAGCAGGGACGGGAAGCTTAGGAAGCACTTGGGTCGGGAAGCACCTGGGTCGGGAAGCACCTGGGTCGGCGAGCACCTGACCCATCAGAGAATGGATCCGGGTTTTGCTCTCAGTGTGTTCTCCAACCTCTACCACACAGATGGTCCCTGATTTAGGATGGTTGACTTAGGATTTTTCAACTACACAATCGTGCAAAAGGGATCAGTATCCGGTGGACACCATACGTGGAATTTTGAACGTTGATCTTTCCTTGGCTAGCAGGATCCTCTCCAAGCTGTTGGGCTGCTGTGGTGAGTGCAGGTTTTAGTCAGTGCCGTGACCATGAGGGTGACCAAAAGACATGGCAGTGTGCTGTGTTGTCAAGTTCTGATGCTTGGTGGGCTAGGTGTATCAAAGGCATGTTCAATTAGAATATTTTCAATTTATGATAGGTTTATTGACTTCTGGGCCACCATGAAGTGAGCAGGGCCCCTCTGCAGCTGCCCTGCTGCCAGGATGTTTGCCTCACCTAGGCCCAAAATGAGGAAGTTGGTCGACCATGTACTGAACTTCTGAAACCATGAGCCCCTAAATAACCTTTTCCACCTTTCGTTGTTCTTGTCAGGTTAGTTGGCCACAGCAATGAAAAGCTAACTAACAGAAATTGGCACTGAGAAGTGGGGTCATTGCTGCAACTAACCTGACCATTTGGTTCAGAAGCCTTGTGAACTGGTTTGTGGGAAAAGTATGGAAAAGTTTGGAGATGCAGGATGGGGAAGTCTGAAAGATTTGTCAGCAGAACTAAATGGGTGATTTTGGTGGGTGTTCAAAAGATCAGAACGTGGACAGTAAAGACTATGCTCATGCGGTTTCAGAGGTGAATGGGGGTTCTATTGGAAATTGGATGAGAGGCCATTTGGGTTGTATTCTGATGAATAATTTGGCTATATTTTTCTTGAGACTTTATGTGAGGCTGATTTTAAAAATGATGGATTAATTAATCTGGAAGAGGACCTTTCAGTCATTGTCATAGACTTTGCTTTCAGCTTTGAAGCAGGTTTAGTGTGAGAACTGGGAACATAAAGCAGAGTGGAAAGATTTTAAAAACTTGCACTTTGGCCAGAAAATGCATATAAATTTGGGGCCAAGAAAGTTATGGTAGTTAAGGAAATGGCAGACACTAAAGAGACTCTTAAGTATTTTGCACAGAGACAATAGGAAAGATGCCTGTAAGGCATCTCAGGAATTTGCAGGACCACGTTCATTCAAGGTGTAAAGCTCAAAGGGTTAAAGGGTATAAAAGTCAAAACTCCTTTAAGAGAACATAGGGGTGCCCTGCTTGCACAGGGGTGCCCAGGAAGTTGTTTCCTCAGTATTTGATTCACTGTGGTTAGCTGCCCAACCGCTCAGAAGATGTTTCCGTCTTGGGCCAAAGCAGCCTGATTGCTGTGTGAGCCGGTGGCAGACCTTGGCCTCATTCATGTGATGCTGGTTCTGTATGAATGCAGGGTGCTGGAGTTAGGGGCCATCGAGGCTTCCTCCAAGATGTCAAGGAAAGCCAGGTAAGTGTAGCAGGGTCAGAATCCCTGTTGGCTGCCCCTTGAGAAGTCAGTGTGTGAAGGCGAAGGCGAAGCTGGAGTGGCGACGCCAGGAATTAAGAGATGCCAGTCATGTGGACTTTCTGCTGAGAAGTACTGGCTGTGCAGAAAGCGAGGCTAAACGAGAGGCCACGTGCACCGCACATGGCCAGGTCAAAGGAACAGGACCGCCCAAGCCTTTTGGAGAGAACATATCACTACCATTTGTCCCAGATGCTGTACAGGGAATTATGGGTTCTGTTTGCCCAGCGAGGTTTCTGTCTTTTTTTGGTCCCATTCCTTCTTTATATGCTCCTACTCCTCCCCCTGGAATAGGAGGAAGTGTTTACTAAGTGCCGTTGTATCCTGCGTATATGTAACTTGCTTTTGATTTTTACGGAGCTCAGAGCCGAGAGTTTGCCTTGAGTCTCAGAGGAGACTTTGGACTTGGATCTTTGGGCAATGCTGGAAACACCAAGACTTGGGAATCTTGGAGATGGACTCATGCATTTTTCATTGTAAGATGGAAATGAGTTTTCTGGGGTCAGGGAGAGAATATTATGATTCGGATGTGAGGCATCTCTCAAAAGATCTTACGTTAATGCAAGCATATTCAGAGTGAAATGATTAGATTGCGAAATCTATGACCTAATCAGCCCATCCTAGTTTGAGTGGCCTGGGTGGTAACTGTAGGCAGCTGGGGTTTGGATGGAGGAGATGGGTCACCAGGGTGTGTGCCCTGAGAGCTCATCTTCATTGTGGTCCTTCCTTCTTCTCTGTTTTCTGGCCACAGTGAACAGGCTAGCTTTCCTCTGGTAGCATCCTTCTGCCATGCTGTTCTGCTTCACCTTGGGCTGAAAGCAGTGGAGTTGGCCCCACTTGGAATAAAACCACAAGCCAATATAAACTTTCCTTTAAGTTGTCCTTGTCAGGTATTTTGGTCACGGTGATAAAAAGTGACTAACATGTCTAATAAGAGGAGACTCCCCCTCCCCATCTGTGTCTTTGGGTCCTCACCCAGTGCCCAGAATGCATGGACCCAATACACCTTTGCTGATCTGAAGTACAAACAAATGAGCCCCTGCCCTTCGTGGGCACAGAGGTGACACTCATTCAGGCACATCTGATCAATGTATGAGCTTTTGTGAAAGACCTGTAAACAGGGCTAAGACTTCCCACATCCATCCTCAGGGCAGGCTCTTGAAAGAACGATCTGCGGGTTCCTTTAATGAAAACCAAACAGCGTAAATCGTGCCAAGACACACAGGCGTCAGCCTAGGGCAGCGAGGCTTCTCTCTAATTACCTGCAGTAAGCAGGGGCTGGCCTGGGGGCTGAGTGTGGACAGGTATGTAAATAGTATCAGTCATTACAACAAAGCCTGGGCTGTCAAAGCGAGCCTTCTGTGACCTGGGAGCAATGCAGGACAACAGGGAAGCTTTGAAACCAGCTTAGCATGAGTCCCCCCTCGCCCACCTCTACCCTGAGCCGTGGCATGAAATGTTCAGAAGAGAATGCATAAAATATGACTTCGGATGATTTCCTCCTGCTCTGAGAACAGAACTCACAAGCCCAAATTACTTTTGTTTGCCTGGCTCTGCTTGTGAAGGACTTCGGGTTCGCTAACAAATGCCCCGTGTGGCATGGCGCCATTTGTCACTCAGCCTGCTCTTCCTGCTGATGTTGTAATTGATATTCATCAGCAGCAGCCAAAGATGTTGCTTTAGTAAGTGAAACCTCACGCGACGTCTGGCCCCAGCAGAGGGCTGTTGCTTTGGTCACCTGTGTGTGCATGGAGTAGCACCCTCTCAGAAGACACTGGGATGCTCGCTTTACAGAAACAACCCTCAGCTCTTAAGAGGTAAGGCCAATTTCATAGAGTTTTTTGAAAAAAAGTTGCTTTTCAAAATTCCTAGATGGCATCTTAGGAAGGCTTCTCTATGTGACTTTGCCAATCAGCTTTGAATAAAATGAGGGGAAAATAAAGACTAAAACACTGAGGGACTATGTACGAAAACTGCACAGAGGAGTAGTTGTCATCTGCGGAGGGACACAGCTGGAAGGGCTGGCACCGGCAGGCAGGACAGGCAGCCCAGACAAAAAGGCGACCTGGATCCTTCTGTCAATCTGGAAAAACACTGTGCAAGATAGGTTTCATCAATCCCGTTCTTAATATTATTTGGAAAAATGTGGCCACCTGCCCTCCTTGCGTTTGGAGATTTATGACAACTGGGGTGCCCTGCATTTGGACAGCAGGGGTCCAGGCTCATTACTTTCTTAAAGGGGCTGCACACCACTCCTTGCCTTAAGTACTCCTGCGCGAATCTCTGCATTGCTGGCCTGCCACAGGGGCTCCGTGCTGCTTTTTCTCTAACGTAGAGTTCCTGTGTGTGTCTGTTTGCGCAACAATTCTTTTCTCCCCTCTTGGCATTTGAAGGTAGACCTCTGCTGGAGATTTCACAGAACTTTGGAAGAAGGATTAATTTAAAATATTTCAGTCTTTTTCTGGATCAAAGATGTTTGAGAGTCTGCCTTAGATATTGGAGAGAGCTAATTGGGGGTCAGGGTCTGGGCTGGGCCCTCTGCCTGGACCTAGGTGTGTGACCACATTCCAACATGCCTTACTAGACTATGTGTGGGAGCATAGCTCCCCTGCCTAGGAACCCAAGAGTTGATAGTGGGGGAATCCTACGCCTGGAGGAAAACTAGCTGATTTCCAAAAACACATTTGTCATCAGGGCAACTGGCCAGAGGTTCTGGATGACGCACGTATGGCTGGATCCTTTCTCCAGGCGTGCAGTTCCATTAAGGGCTCCTTTAAGGACTAGCTGTAGCTTGGCAGGCCCCAGGAGAGGTTGGATGGCTTGTTACTGAGTTTAATTAATCAACAGGCACCTTATCTCCCTAAAAGTCGGACGGTAGGATGAAACCCCATGAAAACACCATGCAATGATCTCTTCAGCACATCTGGAAAGCATCTAAGAAATCCAGAATGCTGCTGGCTCTTAATAGGGGCATGGGATACTTGGAGGGCACAGTGACCTTGTCAACTAATTTAGGAACTATAGTGTTAGAGAGTCACTGTACTCTGCAGGACTTGAGCCTCTGTGGAACCTACGTGCCTGAAGCTCCTGGGTGCTGCCCACCCCCTCCAGGCAGGTGGCCAGGTTTCCTCTGCAGGATTTGAGAGCCTCAGTGGAACCTGCATGCCTAGAGCTCCTGGGTGCTGCCCATCCCCTCCAGGCAGGGGCCAGTGTTAAACCTGGTTGAGAGAGGATCAAATGACTGTAGACTGGTCCTTGGCCCAGGGAAGCCTCTTGTCTTACTGGTCCCTGCTGCCCGAGTGTGCACTGTGGCTCAAACTGCCCATCCTCTCTCGGAATCTCTTTAGTGTGGGTCATGTCCAGTGTAGTAACCATGTCCTGCGGTTATTTGAACTTGAGTTGATTTGAAGCCAGCTCCTCAGCCTCCGGTGTCGGTGTCTTCACATGTCCCTTGTCTCGTCGGACAGTCGTCATATTGGACTAGGTGCTCCTGCTCCTGCGTGTCCTTGGCTTACTTCGTTACATTTGCAAGGGTTCTATTGCCAAAAAGGTCACATTCTGAGGTAGTGGGGATTATAACTCAACCATAATGCCCTCGAGTCCATGACTGCTCTGCTGGGCACCCTAGTCCTGACCCCCAGGTCAGACCCCCAGTGCTGACCCCTTGCTGCGCTCTTTTGCCTCGGCCCCTGATTGGGTGGGCTGTGGCAGCTTCCAGGAGGAGACCTGCAGGGACGAGGGCACAGTGTCAGGCCACTCTGTTCCTCTTGCACTATGCTGAGGTCTGGGCAGTGCCACGTCTGTGGCTTTCATCCGGCACCTGCCCTTCTCTCTCCAGAAGGGTGGCTGACAGCTGTCTCACCCCAGGTCTGAGTGTGGACGACTCTGCCCTTGGCTGTCTCCTCAGCCTTTCGGCCCCCTTGCTGCCCTCGCTAACTCTCCACCCCGAGGGCACCGCGCTTCTGCGGGGGTCCTACTATCTGCCTTACCCAGCCACGCGCTTCTCCCTCTTGGCCCCCAGGGCAGTCTTGGGTTCTCACAGAACACACGTGCTTCTCACCAAGAATGAAACCGAAAAAAATGTGGGGATTCTCCCTGGACCCCACTGGCTGCCCTTGTGGCTTCCGCCCCTTCCCCAAGCCTCAAAGGCCCCTCACCTGCTGTGTCCACACTTGACCCCATTCGCTCTCTAGCCACCCAGCCTGGCTTTGTCCCTGCCACTCCACAGCGGCAGCCCCTGCTGTCTGCTGGTGCACGGCCAGAGTTTGTGCTCGTCCCTGGAGCGTCCTTGCCATGGCACTTCATGGATGTCTCTATGGCCTTCATGGCATTCCTGCCTCTCCCCTGCCCCATGTCCTTTCCCGACAGAGTCCCCTGACTGTGCTAGGGCCTCAGACCGAGGCTTCAGTGGAAGTCGACCTCCCGCAGGGCTGCAGGCTGAGGTCAGGGCCAAGAGTGGCCCAGTTGGTTCCCCTGAGACCTCTTACCCTTGCATGCAGGGGCAGCCCTACCTTGGTGACCTCTTTAAAGACCCTGTCTCCAGTCTTAGCTGCATTCGGAGGTGGTGAGAGTTTGGGGGGCACCATCAGCCCCTGGCAGGTGATTTTTTTGGAGAGAGAGAGAGAGAGAGAATAAATTTTTATTGAGTTTTTCACATGGCCTTCATCGCTCACACTTAGTTGTGTACATGGTGCTGGGGTTTGAACCCATGTACTCATGCATGCCAGGCAAGCGCCGTAACAGCTGAGCCACCGCTCCAGCCCCTGGCAGGTGATCTTATCCCACGTGGCCCCACTTGCTGTCCAGCCAATGGACTCCGGACCTCTTGTTTAGAGGCAGCTCTGTGCTCCCAGCTGCTCTCTGAGTGGCTTTGTGGCCAATCCTCAGGAGTCAAGCAAACCCAGCTGTCTGCTGACCTCCTGTTTCCTGTCTCCGTGTGTCCTCCAGTCCTCCAGCCACATTATCTGCTCCTTCACCCTCCAGCTGCCCCAGCCAGAATCCTGGGGGCCTGCAGGTGCCCCCCTCATTCCACATGTCACTGAGGTGCTCACACTAGTCCCTCCTTCACTCTCACCTCCCCTTCACTCAGGGACTGCTGCACCAAGTGGCTGGCAATGTCCCCTGTGCCCTCAAGCACATCTCTTCCGTGTCTCCCCAGCTCACAGTCCTCCTGAGTGGTCTGTCCTCAGCACACAGTTGATGAACCCGTGGTCGATTTGCCCTGGCAGCTGGGACCCGCCAGCCTCACCCGGATCCACAGGTGGGCAGCGGTGTCATGGCCTGCCTCCTGCCACGAAGCAGAGCTTCTTCTCTTAGACTCCCTCCTGCACTGGCTGGAGGAGGAAGCTGGATGGCTCAGGTGCCAGGGATACCTTTTCTTCAACTGGCTGTCCAGGAGGGTCTCCAGGGCTCCAGCTCCATCCTCCTGTCTGGGACCCCTGTCTGGTCATCTGCAGCACTGTCCCTGGCTACCTCCTGGACCTCTAGCCTTCCCTTTCCTTGGGCAGGAGGGGACCCACTGCATTTAAATGGACCCCGAGCCCCTCAGGGTCTCAGGCCCAGCTTGAGGGTGGAGGGGCTCGGTTTTCACTTGTTCACCAGCTCACCCAGCGTCAGGCTCCTCTAGAGGGTAGGGAACGTACAGACCCTGTCCCTGCCTTGTGCTCACACGCAGCCTGGACTCCTGTTTGCTGTCTTAGAAAACAGCTCCAAGTCCTGGCTTCCTGGACCTTTCTCTGAATTAAGTCCTCCCTCAGCCCTCTAAATCTTCAACTCACTCCACGGTGTTGAGCCAGGGAGGCTGTCTTAGTCGTCTTGGGCTCCATAACAAAACACCTCAGGCCAGATGGCTCACATGATGGACACTGCCTGCTTGGTCTGGAGGCTGGGGTCTGTGCTCATCGTGCTGGTGGCTTGCAAGGGCCTTCCTGACTTGTAGATGGCCACCTTCTCGCCGTGTCCGCACAGACTTCCCTCTGTGCACATAGGAGAGAGATCTCTGCTGTCTGGTCTCCGTCCTAAGAGGTCACTTGTCCATGAGTTCAGGGTCCCACCCTGTGCCTTCATTTACTCTTCATTACTCCCTGAAGGCCCTGTCTTCCCGTGCCGTCACATTGGAGGTGAGGGCTGCCATGTGTGAATTTTGGGGGACACAATTTGGTCCACAGCAGGAGCATTCAGGCACCCAGGGATCATGTGCGTGTGGGGAGGCACCCTTAGGACTGCGCCCCAGGAACTCAAGGGTGCTTCGAGATCATGACCCTGACCAAGACCATGAGCATGCCTGACCTGACGGGCACAGCCTGACTCGCGGGCTGGGGTAACTGGGAAGAGGGACAGGGTTTTAGAGAGGAGTACTGTGAAGAATTGCTACAGATCTTGCATAATGTTGAAAGTGAACTCTGAGGACAATGTGGAAATGGGATGAAATCACCAGAAAAACAGATTTGCTGCTGCGAGAACATTTCTTTAGAGAAAACTTGTCCCGGGAGAGAGGGCCTGGCCGCTGACATTTGGATACCTTCACATTTCCAATGAACGCAGCTCTTTCTTCCTATGTGACTAGGAGCTTAATGTTCCCCTCTAATGAACACCAGATGAGAGGCTGGAATGCCAGGCCTGCGAGCCTATCCTGGCCGTTCCAGAGCCTTCTGTGTTCACAGGGTACCTGCACAGACTCTGAGCATAGCAGGAGATAAAAACCCAGGCTCGCGCCATTCAGTTAAAAGCATCCTGCTCCCTGCTAACAGATGCCAGTGATATTTCAGTCTTGACATTTTTATGTCTTCCAGCAGAAACGACAGGCTCTGGGGACCCTGCACCCTTCACGGGGCTGGGCTCTATCCTTACACTCTCTCCTCTTGCGTTTGCTTTCTGGAATAATCTCAAAGGATCCAAAATTTCCACTTCTTCTCCACTTTGACACCAGGCCTGCCATCGTCTTCCCTAGTGACCTGGCATCACCTATGCCGTGTGTGAGAATAGCAGCAAAGATGTTCTAGTAGAAATCACAGAGATGCAAGGACCTTCGGGCCCTTGGTGGCTGCCCCGTGTTCTACAGAGGACCCCAGGCCAAGCCAGGGTGTCTGGGTCTGGGGCCAGAGCTTCAGGCAGGCCCTGTGGAGGAGAACCTGTGTCCTCGTCTGTAGGAGAAGTTCTTGGCCAATGGGGCCGCAGCATCCTTTAGGCAGATGATCTTCTCCTTGGTTGAAACTGAATAGTGATCGAAGTCAAAGAACGGAAGCTGCTCAGGTTCAGGCAGAAGTCCAGGCCAGGGCCCTGCTTCCCTCGCCTCTACCCTGGAAGCCTGAGGCACTGCTAGAGAGCTCGGGGTGGGCGCAGGGAGCCAACCCACTTGCAAGATCCAGGCACGTGCTCAGCACCCGCAATCACGTTCTGTGTCCACTCGGGGGGCTAACTCTGACCACGGTTCTTTAGGAAGACGGCTCCACATTCCATTTATTTGGCGGATAACAGAACGCCACCATGCCTGAGGGGACCATGCAGGCCGTGGTCAAATGGTCAACAGCACAGTGGCAGGGTGCATTTCACAGACATCTGCGCAAGCTCTTCTGACCCACATGCTCTTCCTAACACGCCCTTGACACTGCCCCAAGGTCAAGAGGAGTCTGTGTCCCCTCGCATTCCAACCCACTGCAGTCCGTTACTTATTTCCCGTGGGGACACCAACAGAATTTTCCTCCTCCTTCTGAGAAATAATTCTCTGGGAAGTAAGTGCAGAGGGCGCGAAGTCCGCAGGCTCAGCGAGACTCACCCGCATTTCAACTGACCCCTGCCCCTCGGTTCCCGGGGCTTGCTGGCTTTCTCACTTTTGCTTGGTCTTTTATTTTTATTTTTTTTAATCACATTATCATCTTCATTTGCAGCACTCTGGAAGTGTCGAAGAGTGGAGATGACTTGATGGGTGTTGTCCCCCTTTTGCTTGTGTAGGACTCTTTCCAAAATCAAACAAGGGTTTAGAAGACAGCTCCTTTCTAAGCGTCACTAAGCCCGAGTGGTCCTGGAGGGAGGAACCTGGCTGCGAGGTGGGCAGAGGTGCGAGGTGTCGACATCCCCATCAGCAGGCTGCGGAGCAGTGGCCCCGGGGGCAGCAGCCCTAACCTGTGGGTCCTCCTGGGTCCCGTGGGCTGTTTGCTTCTCATCTCTCGTGGTCATGGCTGCCTCATGAGACAGCAGTGTCCCCGTGAACTCTCTCACCGCAGGTAAGTCTGTTGCCTTGCTCCGCAGCCTCTTTCCTGACAGGGTAGTGGATGGGCTTTCTGTTCTGACATGGGATGAATCAGGGGTGGTCTGTGATGGGCCGAGGAGGTGAAGACAGGCAGGGCATGCAGCCTTCCAAGCACTTTCCATGCAAACCCATGGGTACCCCACAGAGCGGCCCAGCAGCTTCCGCACCATGGCGTCACGGAGCGCCACGGTGGTCTAATTTAGGAAGTGGGGTTAGCTATGTTCCATATGCTGCACTTTTAAAGCAGAACTTAGTGCCCAGGGACAGATAGATGATGCCTAAAGCAGAGCCTGCGGGTGACCAGTGAAAGGAAGGTGAGGTCACGGCTCCTGGGCCCGCAGCAGCTGCAACAGCGCAGGGAGAGAGAAGCTGCATGAGGTCGAGGTGAGGTGGGAAGCTGTGCTTGGGAAGAGCAACAGGGACAGCAGAGGCCGGAGCGCCCCTTGGGGTGGGCAGCGGAGCCCAGCCAGTGCAAAGTTGCCACCCAGACGTGGGTGTTTGCGGGTGTGGAACAAACGTTGGGCCATTTCAAGGAAGACGTGCACATGGGTATTGGTTCCAACAGTGTCGAGCAGACAGCTAAGCTCTGGCTCTGGACTTGGTTCAAACGCAAGATAAATGCACCTGGCATCTAGTCACACCTACCAGCCTGTGAGCGCAATCCCTGCTAATGTGGCAATCTTGTGACCTAAGCTGGGTGGAACAACAGTTCACCTGCTCAAGTTATCAAATTACGATCAGCTTCAGTAATAATTATTAATCAGCCCCAATCTAGTGTGCTCCTTGGCTCCTTGGCGGCAGATGGTTTTAGTGAACTAATCAGGTCTGAATTTATTTTGCTAAGGACCTCAGATGGTCTGTGCCCTGGGGCCAGCCAGGCTTCATGTGCATTCCCAGACCTAGGGGAAGTCTCTGGGATGGAGTTATGAAGGTCGATGTGATATTCAGGAGGAGGAGCTCTGAAGTTCACTTACTCTGTGAAATGAAGCTGGCTGAGCAGGCACACCAGGGCTCAGGAGTACAAGCTTGTGGATTGCAACATCTTCGGTGGCCATGGTGGCAGTGGCTTATCTGCCATGGTTTTCTTGTCCTCTGAGTCCAGCAGGCTCAGCTCAAAATCTTTTGCATACAGTGCCCATAGAACCCCTGCCAGTCAGCAGGGTTCGCCCAGAGAGGGAAACTCTTACCCCTCTTGGTTCCAGGGGACCAGCACTAAGGAATCCTGCAGCTGGGAACTCCTGTTTGGTTAAATGTGGGGGTGGAGGATGGGGACAGGTAACTTGCCCATTGCCTGCTGGGAGTGTTGGAGACTGCTCTCAGCAGGACATGAGATTGAACCTAACCATGATGCTGTGATCCTCCCATATTAGATGGCAAGGGCCCCAAGGACAGGGACTGAACTTCATTCACCCTTCCATGAACCACAGTGCCTTGCTTACAGCGTAGGGTTCCCAGGAAGCATGCTCAATAGCACACCTAGAGAGGTCAAGTGAACCGTCTGTTCTTTGGAGAGCAGCAATGACTGATCTTACTTACTAAAGATCAGGTCTTCTTTCATAGCCTGGTGAACTGGGTTTAGCAATGGTTTCTGCTTTGAAAGCCGTACACTGGAGCTAAGGGATGGTCCACCTTCCCTAAGGCCCTCCATGCAGAGGGCCGCCTTGGCCCAGGGGACACTCTATGGAGGTCCAGGGAGTGGCCACTTCTCTTACAGCGTGCCTAGAGGCCTTCTGTCTCAGGTCAGTTAGCAGATGGAAAACTTTGGATTGCTACTGAGCTGAGTGTTCACTTCCCCTAAGGGTAAAGTGGCGACTTAGTAACGACCCACATTGTGATTGCCCTGGGGGTCTCCAGAGAGCCCAGAAGCTAACCGTTACTGACCCAGGGAGGTCCTCCTTGGCTTTGTGCCAGGGCTCATTCAGATCGACACTGGTCTGCGTGCTGTCTCCAGGGCAAGGGCACATGTCTGCTTGGTGCTCCTCGATTCCTCCAGAGTGTTCGGGGGATTGCTGACCTCATAGGACCTTGAATCCTGGCCTGCTTGTCCCTACAGCAAACCCCATGACTTGGGAGTGGGCTCCCAAGGGACCAAGAACACCTGGGGCCTTGCCTGACTTGGGAACAGGCCCAGCCACCTGTTGCTCAGTGCATCCCTATGGGTGCAGCTCCCCTGCCATGTCTGCCTACACCCACGGAACAGCAAGAGGGCAGTCAGGGTTTCTGCAGGCACTAGGGATCCACTTGAGCTGCGCAAGGCACACACAGGTGGCTGAGGAGTCAGGAGGCTGGGGTGAGGGCTTCCCTTGAATATCTTTCTGTTACTTGCCACCTGCTCCCAAGGGACCCAGAACACCTGCAGTATGTGGTGTGCAGGTAAGCAAGCATGAGTCTGGGCGGGGTGGCATCTTGGTGGGTTCCCAGCACTGTGCCAGTCCATATTCCACCCTCTATTTGCAGATGTGGAGGCTGAGGCAGCCCAGGTGCTCTGCTGGTCCGTGGTGGGCAGGGTAGAGGCCAGCTTGGAGGACGGTGCTGCTTAGAGGGCCTCTCCTTGCCCACCCTGACGGCAGCCAGCCAGTGCAGAGGCCACGCTTTCCGTAGCCCCTTGTCCCCATCTGTACTTCTCCTCCACTTTTCTGTGCTGGGCACTGAAGTCCCCAAGCCCACCCTGCCATCTGCTGCTTCTCATTATTCTCTTGAAGTCTCTCCAAAGTTGGCGTTTTCCAACACCACCAAATGAACATCTTCCTGCCAGAGACACATTTTACATGGCAAAAAAACAATTCTGTTGGACACAAACGCTTCTTTTCTAAGCAGAAAATCAAATTGCCACTTTTAAAAGAGAATGCTAGATTGACAACATTAACCATTTGCTTGACTTCAAATGGATTTTTTGAGCACAGAGGTAGAGTGACCCACATGCCCAGGGCCAGTGGCCAGCACTTGTTGTGAGTCCTTCCAAGAGCCCACAGCACCAGGTCTGGGGGAACTGCCTCCAGGTCATCCTGGCCACTCTTCCTCTGCTCCCCATCACCAGTGCCTGACTCCCTAGGACTTCACACACAGCACTGTTTGCTGAAGCAGCGGAGCTGGGGGTCTATCTGCTTGGAAACTGCCGCCCAGTATTCTCCATGTCCACTTGGCTGTTCTGTGCCCGTCAGGTGGAGACACGGGAGGCCCATTCTCCCCCATGCCACTTGTGCATGTGCCTTCCATCCTGCATGCCACCTTTGTTAGGGCAGAAGGTCTAGGTGGTTAGTGCGGCCTCTTCTCTGCTGTCGGAAAGCTGCAGTGGACTCCTGTGCGCGGCTGAAGTCACTGATCTCTGCTGAGGTTTCTGGTGGAAACATTTGTCTCTCCCGCCTCATTCTTCTCATCTTACTGCCTCTCCCCTGGCGTAAGCTGGCCAGTCCTCTCTGGAGAAGGGCCACCTTCTTCCCTTAGCTGTGCAGGCTGCTGGCTGCCACTTGACTTCCAGGGGAGCTGAACGTGTAAGGGAAGTCGCAGCACCCAGGGAAAGCACTGGAGCAAGCCCCAGGTTCACCGTTCCTCACCTCCAGGGGCCTCAGTTTTCTCATCTCAGAAAAAGGGATGTCCGCACTGCACCCTTTCCGGGAACTGGTGCTGACAGGAGATAAGAGCTTTAAATTGCCAAGCCCTGCTGCACAACAGATTCAACCTGTTGACATCTTTTCCTGGAGTGGCCTTGGGTACGGTCTGACAGGGCTGACGTCCTGGGTGTGTGGCCAGCCCTGCCACTGGGCCTCACTCTTGGAGTTCAGTGCCCTGTAGTTGAAGTCTTTGATAATTTTTTCATTGGATTTGAATTTTGTAAGTGCTGTCTCATGGGACCTTGGAGCATGTGCTTGGAGATCGGGTCCCTGCTTCCTGGCAGCCACCTCTTCCCCTGCCCCTACTCTGCACACCCACTGTGTGCCTACCCCAGTGGAGCACAGGGATGGGATGAGAAGGAAGCCAGCCTGGCACCTGTGCAGGTAAGTAGTCACCCTGCAAATACTTCTGGGCCCAAGGACGAGTGACATGAATAGCAACAAAACACACCATGACATTCTGCAGAAAGACTGCAGAAGAATAAGGAAGCTTTCTGACCAAGAGCCCGAGTGTTCATTTGCGCTGGGCTGGGCAAGTGAAGAGGCTGCCCCTGGGTCTGTTTGTCTTTCCTGAGGGCACCAGAGTCCAGAGTCCCAGTGCCAGTTGGCCTTGGAGGAGGAGGATTAGCTGGGTCCCCATGCTTCACTGCCTGATGAGGGAAGGGAGAAAGGATGGCATATTTGTCACCTGGAATGAGTGGCGTGGGCAGTGACACAGGGCATGTGACTGGATGACCCCATAGAGCCCTCAGCAGCGAGCCAGCTGCCTCAGAGACCCTCTGCAGGAGGTACCCATGCTTGCCAGGTCCGGCAGGACTTTCATTCCTTCCTGAATCGAATGCCTGCTACATTCCATGCCCTGTGAGAGGTGCGCCTTGCAAGATAAGACTGGCAGGGTAGAAGTGTCCTAGTGACAGGGAGCTGTGACGGTGTCAGTAGGAGCACTGGGATCAGGGGAGGCTCATAACCTGCACAGCGAAGTGGCTGCCTAGAGCCCCTTCAAGGGAAGTCACTGTGTGCACCCCGTCAAGGAGGCAGGAACCTCAGCATGCTCATGCGATGGCCAGGAGCTTTGCAGTGGAGAAGGAGCGGGGATGAATCCCAGAGGGGCTGGGGAGGCAGCACTTGCAAAAGCTCACAGAAGTGGCTGGTTAACCGGGCCCGTGGGAAGCTCCTTGGGAAAAGGAAGCAATGGGAAACAGCCTGGATGTTCAAGTTGAAGAGAGAGTGTCTCCCGCTCAAAATGCCCTGTTATGCAAAAAGGAGGAAGGAAGCTCATATATCCAGATGAGAGGAGAAATCCAGCCCCCCGCCCCCGGAAAAAGCGTCTTACAGAGCAATGCATCATGGGAGATGCATTGCGGATAGGCATTTCCAAGGTACACGCATGCAGGGGGCCTCCACAACGGCATGAGAGTGCATGCTTAGGAAAAGATCCAGGGTAAAACAGAAATCATTGCCAGTGATTGTGGGCGCTAGGGGAATTGGAGTGGATGAGTCTGGAACTTGACTTTTCTGTCCAGAACAGGGGCGTCTCTATTTACTTGAGCTGTAATCAGAGGCTGAGAAAGTAAGTGTGATCCCAAGGAGGGAGACTGTGTGTCTCGGGTGATCTTTTGCAGCAGGGTGTTGGGAAGCATCCACACAGATCTCATGAATACCAGGCCTCCTCTGGGTCATCACCCCAATTATATATTAATTGTTCTCGTCCCTGCCGCACAGCCCCCAGCTTATCTTTCCAGTTACCCTGTTCTGTGTCTTGTAAATGGCGTGCCCCTAGTATCTGGCATCTGTTTTCTGCAGGAAGGATTGGTGCGTGCTCTGGGTGGACCAATGAGGAAGGCCTGGCCAATCTCTGTCAGAGGCCCCGTCCTGATTAGCATGTCTTCGCCTGCAGGCATCCTGGTGGAATCTCTCTGGGAGGGACTTGCCTGGCACCCTAATGCCGGTGGAATGTGCACACAGAGCTCCTGTCTAGGGCTCCAGATGGGTGAGGGTGAGGGGCGCCTTACCCACTTATTGCTTGGCCAGAGCTGGCACTGCCTTGAGAGGGAAGGAGGTGAGAGGAGTAGTCCCTGGGCTTTGACTGCAGGACCTTAGTGCCCAGGGGCCTGCAGGAGCCTGGGAATCAGAGGACATGGGCTCAGAGTTATCTGAGATAGCTGTTGAGATTTCAGCCAAAAAGTAGAAGGAATACTTTTCTAATGACAGAAAGCAGAGAGGGGAGGGATGGCCAGAAAACCAGATCCTATCTAAAAGGATGGAGTGTCATAAGAAAATTTTTTTGGCCTCAAAAAAGCCAATTGTATAGGCACAGGAAGTTGTGCTTGATAAGAGCAGGTAGGACGGGGCTAGGGGTGTGGGAGGTGCAGCCACGGATACGACTGAGGGGTTAGTAGCAGCAGGCGACACCCACAAAGGGCACCATGTGGCGTGAAGGAGCCCGGGACTAGCGCTCATCTAGGCAGTTCACCCGCTTGGAACAGTCAGGAGGAGTGTCCCAGGAGTCGCATTCTAGTCAAACGAGGACCTTTCTACCTGCCAGCTCCCTCTGAGGATAAAGGGGCTTCCTTGGATCCGAGCGAGCTTCCTATTGCTGGGCCTGGGCTAGTAGCCCTCAGTACAGGAAGTGAGCCCCATGGGGCTGGGCCTGCTGATTTCACCTCTGTTCCCAGCAGCAGGCTGTGCAGGGCTCAGAGGTACTCCATAGGATAAGTGATGTGTGTTACGAATCTGGGGAGATGTCAGTGCCCCACATATTCCTTCCAGGCCTGGATAGAATGGCTTCACAAATCCCCCCATGAAGCTGAAGCGTGTATGAGCTTCCTGTGGCTGCTGTAACAAGTCAGCACAAACGCAGTGGCTCAGAGCAGCACCCACTTCTCTTCAGGCCAAAAGTCTGAAATTGTTTCACAGGGCTGAGGTCAGGCTGCTGGCAGGGCAACTTCCTCCTGGGAGGCCTGGGGGGGTTATGATTTGGATGTGAGGTGTCCTCCAAAGCTCCTGTGCAAGAAAATTCAGAGCCGGGGTGAGTGGACTGAGCTGTAAGGTAATCAGTTCCTGCTAGTTTGAATGGGCTGGGTGGTAACTGTAGCAGGTGGGATGTGGCTGGAGGAGGTGGGTACTGGGTGCCTGCCCTGGAAGGGATCCTCTTCCTCGTGGCCATTGTACCTCTCTCTCTGCTTCCTGGCCCCTGTGCACAGAGCAACTTTCCTCTACCACATCCTTTAGCCATGATGTTCTGCCTCACTTGGGCCCAGAGCAATGGAGTCTGCCCATCATGGACCAAAACTCTGAAAACACGAGCCAAAATAAGCTTTCCCTTCTCTGAGTTGTTCTTGTCACGTGTCTTGGTCGCAGTGCCAAGCTGGCTAACACAGGGGAAAGTCTATTTCTTTGCCTTTTCCAACAGGTAGAGTCCACCTGGATTCTTGGCTTATGGCCCCTTCCTCCTCCTCCCGGAGCATCACTCCTGTCTCTGTTGGCATTGACACATTACATTCTCCTCTCCTGGTCATCTCTCTCTCTGCCCCTTTCTTGTGAGGACCCGGCAATCACACTCAGTGTCTACCTGGTAATCTAGGATCACCTTCTGTCTTCAGACCCTAACCCTACTCACTTCTGCAGAATCTCTTGTTCCACATCAAGTGACAGTCACAGGTTCTGGGCATGAGGACATGGACAGCTGTTTCTTTGTAGGGGGATGGGCACAAACCAGAAGAAAATAAGACTGGAAATGGGCTGCAGACCAGAGAATTCAGAGGACCCATGACCACAGAGTGGCCAGCAGCACAGGGGGAAAGCTGGGTGGCCAGGATGGAGAAAGGTCAGGGTTTGGCATAGCCTCAGTGCCCAGGACTGCATCTTGCTTGCATATAGCAGGCGCCCAGTAGGTACTTGTTGAATAATTGAAAAATGAACAGACGCAGAAATGAAGTCTGCTATGTGCTGTAGACCGACTGTGTTGGCTGTCCGTGGTTGGAATCTCCCCAAGTGCACCCTTGACGCCCCACTGTAGCAAGCTGAGGCATGGCTGGATGTGCAGGGCAGGAGAGGAGAACTGGACCCAGATGGGCCAGCTCCTCCACCTGTTCCATCTCAGATAGGTGAGGCCGCCTTCAGAGTGTTCCCATTGGACCCAGAGCGCGAGCAGTGAAGGCACCGTGACAGTGTTGATGGGGATGTGGCACATGGAAGGACAGGCTCAAGACTTCTGGGTTTTGAACCTCTTTCCTTAGGCTTGGAAAGCTCCCAGCATTCATTTCTGCAAGCTGAGGAAGTGGACTGCACTCCAGCAAGCACCCTCCCGTGGTCCAGGAACTTTTCCCCTCTCCGCTCGTTTCGCCTTCAGAGGCAGAGCCCAAGTGGCCCACATTCCAGCAGAAAGCTGATCCTCGCAGCTGATTAGAGGGCAGATGTGGAAACTCACATGCTGGGCTCATTCGCCAGCCATCTTCCCTGCGTGCTCCACCCAGCAGACAGGAAGGCTGGCTCTTGCTGTTTGATCGCCGTGGCTGCTGGAGCCCTCTGGGCTTTCTCATGTTTGCTTGCAAAATAAATGTGCAGTGAGACGCACGGTGTCCCCCAGGTTGAAGACCCGGCAGGGCAGATGAATGGTGATGCTGTCTCCCTGCAGAAGGCACCAGGGCTCTGAGGCTCGTGAGACTGCGCATGCTGCTAAGCCCAGAGAGCCTTAGAGGACTCTGCCTCATCGGTCACATGCACAATTTGGCTTTGCTGTTGGAGTTCTCAGAATTCAGAGAAAGTTAGTTTATTTGTCAGAGTTTGCAAGTTAATGTGACATAAACTCTCTGTGAGGCTCCGTTTATTCTAGTAGAGGAGACCCTGGGCTCTAGGTTGGTTCAATCAATCACTCATTTATCCGAAAGCACAGTGTCCGCTGTGTGCCAGCCACTGTGAATTCAAAGATGAGAGGAGCACAGCCTCTGTTGGCGTCTAAGGAACATTTGGGCTGGCGAGTTAGTGAGTGACAGGCAGGCAAACAGCCTCCTTGTGCTCCGTGGAGGAGAGGAGGGTGGCATGAGACACTCGAGGTGCATAGGGGACAGAGTCGCGGTGAGCCAGGAGGGGCAGGCAGCCTCCCAAAGGTGTCTAGGGGGCTTGTGTTGAAGGAAGGTGAGAAGTGAGGGGTGGATGGAGTGTTAGGCCCCATGGGAGGGGAAGAGCCACCCAGCTTCTGCTTGGGGGTTGTTTGTGTGAGACACTGCAGGGCTGCCAAGCAGGAGGGAGCCGAGGTGTGGCAAGGAGCCAGTATATCCTCTTTTCCTTCAGGTAACAGGGTGAAAACACAAATATTTAAACAAAGGAGCAGTGTGAGTGTCTGGGGACAGTGGCAGGTAGGTGAGAGCCTGGAGGCTGGGGACCAGGCTGAGGATGTCCAGCTGCTGGGCAAGATCATCTGAGGGTCCCAGCTGCGTCTGCTCGGCTGTGACTCCTCAGGGACCACGGCGGGAGGACAGCCTGCCCAAGGGCCTGCTGGGAAGGTAGAGTGGCAGAGAGGGTGACAAAGGGACTGAGGCTGCCTCTGTGGTTTTGTTTGGACAGGTGACAGGTGACAGGCACCACTTTGTCTCAGGGACACTGGAGCAGAGTCCAGGAGGATTCAGGGAGTTGGTGTAAGGTCCAAGAAATGTGCACGGGGAAAATTCAAGCTGTCAGGGCAGAGGCAGAGAGGGCAGCTGCAGAGGGCATGGGGAGGCTGCGGGGGGCCCAGCCTCCTGAGGGCCTTGCCCGGGAGGTGGAGGGGCACTGGGGTTGGCTGTGAGGGCAGCAGGTGAGAACACCCTCCTTTTCCAGAAGCACCAGGGCTTCTAAGGCTGCAGAAGGAGAGGAGATCTGCCGAGGCCTTTGACTAAGGCCTGCTCAAAGCAGTCAGCTGCCGCGCAGTGAGAGGTACCAGCCCCAAGGCACCCACCCTGCCTCTGCACGTGGCCCCTCTGCCCCACCGCTGGTCATCTCATCCATCTTTGTGAGGCAGCACCGAGTCCATGTCTGTCTCAAACCCCTTCCCTCCCATCTGTCCCAATCCTACTTGAATTCTGTAGCCCCCCACTGACCTTTGCTGGACGACATTGACCACGTAAGCCTCTTGGGGAGGAGGCGACATGGTGAACACTGAAAGGACCCCGAGAGAACGGACTGCCCTGCCCAGGAGGCAGGAGTCCATGAGGCCCGCGCACATTCCCCAGGAACTGTTGGGCAGCCACGCTCTCCGCTGTGATGTGAGCAATCACTAGGGCCCGGCAGCTGGCCAGCAGCCGAATGTTACTCCTGGAGGCAGCCTGTGCAGTGTTGGTCACTGCCATGACAGGCAGGTCTCTTGCAGCTCTAGACACTGGGGTGCTAGGGCAGGGTGGTCACAGCAGGATCATGCATCCAGGTGTGCCTGTGGCATCCAGAGAGGGCTAGAGACTTGCCCAAGAGCGCACTAGGCTCTGCTCCAGTGTGAGACAGGCCCCTCCTAGCCTCTGCTCTCAGCCCCTCGTGGCCCCCTAACTTCTAGCTGCTTCTTCCCCACACAAGATGCTTTATTCTTGATGCCAGAGGCTCGGTTCCACCTGAGACTGAGCTGCTGCTACTGTTTAGAAGATGGTGTCCCTCCAAAATCACATGGGAATTTAGTCCCAAAGTAACAGTAGTAAGAGGTGGGATCTTTAGGAGATGATTAGGCCCTCGGGTTTGGTCAGGGGTGGGATTAGTGCCTTACAAACAGACTGGAGGGAAGTGGCCAGGCCCCTGAGTGGGTGCAGTCCCTTCTGCAATGTGAGGACACCGCATGCAAAGTGCCATCTTGGGAGCAGAGAGCAGCCCCCGCCAGACACTGAGCGTGTCCACTCCGTGGCCTTGTGCTTCCCGGCCTCCAGAGCTGCGAGAAACCAGCTTCTGCTGTTTATAGGAGCCCAGGCTGTGGTGTTCTGTTACAGCAGCAGGAAGGGGCTAAGACAGGCTAGGGCCGCATCTTCCCACCAACGTCTCTGGGAGAAGACCTGTGGAATAAGGTTTCCAACATCATAAAGCTGTAAGTGACATTTAGTTTTTTGGAACCAACTTTGGATCCATGAAAAACAGCATTGTGGGCTGGATCTTGCCGAAAACCTGATGCACTGAAATGGGGTCACAAGGGAGCTTCTCTGCTCCCCAGGGTGTGCACTGGAGGGGTGCCAGCAGCCTGGGTACCCCGTTGTGGCTGATGTTCCTGTTGTGTTAACTACCGTGGAAGTGTGAACATATTCCTTCCCGAGTTCCTGCCAGCTTTGGTCTCCACAAGACACCCTCTCACGTTCCCCTTCCCACGCTCTCCCAGAAAGCTCAAGCAAAGCTTGCTCACGTGCAGGAACTGTCATATGTCAAGGGACTGGGGAATCCAGCTCTGCCCCTCCTCTCACATTGGCAGCTCCTCCGCGGTTTAATTCAGTGCTGCCTCATGTCGGTTTATTAAAAAAGACTCAAGTACCTTTACAAATAGAAAATGGGGCAACTCAAGGTTTGGCACAAAGGTGCAGAGAGCCCATGTCTGGATGGCAAAGGGCTGGCTTAGCAACAGGACATCTGAAAGTGACAGGGAGCTGGGCAGTTGTAAGTATAGATGATGATGCATCTGAGACCAAAATAGCAGATTACTGCAGGGCTCAGGAAGGTGCTGACTCGCTTGGATCTCATGCGGAGCATGGCCCAGGGTCCCAGCCTGGGCCCTAAGAGGGGTGGGGACAGGCCAGGTGTGCTGGAGTGATGGACAGGGAGTGGGAGTTGCCTGGAAGTGGTGCGAGTTTGAAGGGGGCATGGAGGTGTGGCGCGGACTGCCGCTGTTTCCAGTGAGGCTGTCTGGGGTGAGAGCAGGAGGCTGGTTCAAGGTACAGACTGCCAGGGGATCTGGAGTGCGCTTGAGCTTCTGGTTCCGAGAACGGATTCCTCTCACCCCCTTGACAGACAGATGTCCATGCAGACACTGAGGCTCCCAGGGGCAATGAGCAGGGTCCCAGCCTCTCGGGACAATGCCCTCATCTGCTTTTTCAGGAATCCGCACTGTGCCTGCAGCCGCTGTTTATCTGCCCTTTAGGCTGGGTGGCGGGTTCTCGGGGAGGATCCAGAGTCGAGGACAGGGAAACCGCCGCGGAGTGTTTGCAGGAGGTGTAGGAAGGCGCGCAACTCCGGCTGACTCCTTCCTTCCGCAGTGTAGCCGGCTTGACTGTGGCAGTTGCCTTTGTTGGAACTCGACCCCAGGCCTTGATGGTGCTGTTTCCCTAACATTCTCAATGTGTCCCTTTTCACGGTGCTTGGGGTGGCTTGGTGACTTTGATCCTGAGGCTCTGTACTTAGGAGTGAGGGCCAAGGAGGGGGTGTAGAGGTGACTTCAGCACTGGGCACATGGAGCTCCCAGCTCGCCCTGGAATGTCCTTTCAACATTCAACAATTCAGCCTCAGCACATGGATCGAACTCCCAGGATGCAAAGCAGTGGACTTCAGGGAGCCTCTGAGCCCTCAGGGAGGCAGCCTCTGGATGGAGAACTCAAACCCAGTGCAACAGAGATGTTGATGGGGTGTGAGGTCAGGGGCAAGCCCTCCGAGCCCACCTGTGGGGAGCCCAGGTAGACACTGGGTTGCAGAGATGACAGAGTAGGACTCATGGCCTGGGGAGCTGAGGTGGAGGGCTTGGGCACTGTGGCAGGTACATGTGTACCCAGAAGGATGTAAGGGGAAGGGTGATCAGCAGATGGGCACCCAGAGGCCACTGACCCCTCCATGTACAGGGTACCCCAAGCTGTGCCACACAGGAGGCCTGGTGGTTGGTGGATTAGGAGTGCTTGGAACAGAGCTAGGGGGCCACAGTGAGGGGTAGAGAGCTTGAGTCTGATGAGGTCTCAAAGAGAGGGCACCCTTGTTCTTTGGGCAGGTAGTGAGGGCACCCAGGGCCTAGCGTCCACTCTGCTGGCAGCGAACTGCCATGTCATGTCCTGTGTTTTGTCATCTTCTAACTCTGGGTCCTGTGGGCCACCCTCACATTCGACAGTGACCGAGAAGCCCGTTACAGATGGGGCCAGGCTTCCCTGGCATTGAATTCCCCTTAATAATTTCCAGCTTCTTAATCCAATTCATCAGCCCTTCTGAAGAGAGGGTTTGATGAGGTCCAAGAAAGTTGCTGACACTAAGAGTGGAGGACAAGGAAAGGGAAAGGAGCCTTCTGGGGTCTGAGAGGCTTAGGCGAGCTGCAGTGTAGGGCCCAGCCTGGGCGACGGCAGGGAGGAAGGCATGCATTCTGGGGCCCCCACCCCGCCTCCCTCCTGCAGCCGCACCCTCACTTCATATTCCACACCACAGCTCTGCTCAGGGCCTCTTAATCAAAGGCTTCTCTCAAGTTCTGAGGGAATCTCTGTTGCGCAGAAACCGATCTCGCCTCCTCACTGCCCTGGCTGGGCCCTGTGTCCACTGTGGAAGGAGCCTCATGCGGGAATAAAGGCTTGGGGAAGTGGGCCGGGGTGGCCCCTTTTTTCTCAGGACCCTACTAACATGGCGTGGCCTGGGTGCTCACCACAGTGGACAAGGGAGCCATTTGTCACCGTCATTGGTTCTCAGAAGAGCACCCTTGGGGCAGCTCCCGCCTCACACGCAGGGCCAAGTTCTCAGCATCTCCCATCCTGCCATGGGCCTCCGGGGAGGCAGGGGGGAAGCCCCATAGTGTCATTTGTGTCTGGCTGGATCCCAAAGGCACATCCCATCCTGTGCCAGGTTTCGGGCACTGCAGCCCCTGCTTCAGCCTGGCCAGGCTCTGCGAGGGCAGTAGTCAGGGCTCTGAGCAGCAGAGATGCTGGCAGGACGGGGAGGCTGAGCAGAATAAAGTTGCTGACCAGAGGGGAGTGGTGATGTCTTCAGGACCAGAGTCCCTGCCAGTGGACGAGTTCCCTCTGTGGCCCACAGATGGCCTGGGGGTGGGTGCAGTGGCTCTGGGAGGCTGCCTCCACTCCATCCCTATCAGAAAGTTCCCCTGGTCAGTCTGTAAGCTCTCCATGTAAGACTTGGGGACAGCCCATGTTGACTCTGGGACATGTGGAGACTTGTGGTGCGGTAGACGAGGGTGAGGCTGCCCCCACCAGCCCCACTGCGTGCCTGGTGCCTGCTGGCTGCTGCGGCACATCTCCCGGGTGTGAGCCATGAGGGCAGCTGCTCCAGTTCGTTTTGTTTGCTAGGAATCCCCCGCACCTGAGGCCGTGCCTGGTTTGTGTTGACCTTGATGAATATGTGTTTGCTGAACTAATGGGGGTGGAAGTCAGGAGACCCAGGTGTGAACCTGGCCTCCTGCATGTTTTTGATAAAACGATCCCGTGTCGTTGCGCACCACTCTCTTATGTGCAAAATGGGCAAAATAATAGAGTTGACCTCTGCGCTCACAAGGAATGTGGCCCTAGTGTTCCAGGAGTCCCAGGGCTCACTTAGCTAATCAGTCATCACAGGAGCTGCGCCACGGGATACCACGCACATTTCCCTTCTGTTTCTGCATTTCCCAGAAGGATCCTGGGGAGCCAGGCTGTGCCTGGCAGAAGATGCCCGGGGCCACGTGAGCTCAGGACCAGGCAGCCAAGAAAGCCCGCTGGCCACAGCAACTCCCATTGGCAGGCAGGGAATGGAGCTTTAGTGAAATGAGAGCTCCCTTTTGGGGGCCTGGCTGGAGCCTTCACATTTCTGAGTGGATAGACCTTTGGGGGTGCCATTCAACCTGCTGCCTGAAATGGAGGTCCTGATGGTTTCATCCAGGAGCTAGGGAGGGACGGGCTCTGCTGAGACGGGCCCCAGCTGGTGAGGGAGTCCGCCTGCCCACAGCTCTCTTCTCCCGCTTCATGCTATCTGCTAGCTCAGTCTCGCAGGCTGGGACCAGAGCAGGCTTCTGGGGCCACGGCTGTGATCTTGCCCAGAGGCTCCCTGCAGGGTGGCCGTTCCTGGGGAGTCTGGGTCTGACCAACTCCCAGGGCTGGCAGCGTGGGTCGTGGTCTGACCTTGAGCACCCACCCTCACTCACAGCCTGGAGGTCAGCGTCCAGAGCCTCAGTGCTCCATCCAGCTTCCTCTCAGTCCTCCCCTTCTGACTCTGCAGAGTGCTGGCTCAGCTTTGGCTCTCGCCTGGGCTGGTCAGGAAAGTGAGAGAGCCATCCTGGTGGCCTTGGGGGAATGCGACCTGCTTGCATAGGGGGAGCAGGGAGATAGCCTGCCTGGTGGAAAGGAGCTGCCAGATGTCCCCTCACTGCTGCACACATGGCCCCCTGCAGTCTCCTCCATCCATCACCAGCGCAGGCTCAGCCGGCACAAAGCCTTCACAGGCTGTGTTCTCCCCTCCTCTGCGCCTTCTGTTTGGGGCAAATGGCTGTGTGAGTCTACTTTTCTTCCTGGGCATGGTGGTGCCAGGCCTGAGTCCTATTCAAGCCCTCCCCGTGGCCACCCATTGTTCTGGGGCTTCTTTCTTCCCTGTATGTGTTTTGTTGTCGCTGACAGGCATTTGTCTTTGTTTTAGTAAATCGTCCTTTCTCACCATTTCCACTCTTGTTTTGGTCAACGTCCTAAGACCACTAAGAAGCAGTTTTTCAGCCGCAGGGAGTTTAAAGGCGAGGCGGGGTGAGCGCTGAGCTGCTTCTGTTCGCTTTCTCCTTTTACTTTTCTATTCAGACCCCTCCCCTGGCCCTTCTCCTGCTGGCTGGCACCTGCATGGGCTGCCCTCAGCCCAGGAACAGAGTTGAAGAATTCACCTTCCAGTTTCGGTCAGCAGGAGAAGGAATGCCTGCTTTTAAACGCACGTCATGCTCTTGGAACTCAGGGTACAGGGCAGGTGGAGGTCAACTCTGTGTCCTGGCCTTTTCTCCGTGACTTATGGGTGAGATAAAGCAGGGGCCCTTCAGTGCTTGTGCAGGAGTGATAGCCAAGGAGTTGGTTCTGGAAGGCAATGAAGCAGCACGCACTGTCAGCTTGATCATATCTGTAAAAAATAAGGGGCAGGAAGTACCTGCTCCTTGCCAGAGGCTGCACGGGCTCTTCAACGCTCCGTCTCTCTCAGTTCTTGCTGGCTGAGCTGGGCTCCCCACATGCGGCCTTATAGAAGGGAGGCTGAGTAGCAGGCCCCTATAAGTCCCCATCTGTGTGTCACCCCGACCCTCACAGTGGTCCTGTGGGGTGCATTGCCCTGCACTGCTTCTTCCACTCCGTAAGTGTTTAGGGTGCCTGCCGTGTGGCATGTGCCCTGTGCCCGGGGCGAGCAGGGTGCGTGATGCAGTGGGGGAGGCAGAGGCTGAGCGAGGGATCATAAGTGAGGAAGGCAGTAGGGACTGGGCCACGCTGCCAGGCTGCCGCAGGGAATGGCGAGGGTGTAAGTGCCAGTGGGAAGGGCAGCCTGCTCCCGGGAGCTTTTGTAAGGGCTTGAAGGGCCAGAGGAGCAGGGAGAGAACCGAGTGGAGAAATGCAGGCCCAGCAAAGGCACAGTGTGTGGGGGCCAGGACGTGTCCATTCAGCATGGCTGGCCCATGTGACAGGGGAGGCGGGGAGAGAAGCTGGAGAGAGGCAGGGCTGGGCCAAGCCAGGTGAGGTTCTGGGTTTTATGTCCAGGCAAGGCTGGGCAGAAGCCCCGGGAAGTTTTAGGCAGGGGAGAGACTTGTGGCCTCGCTGTTGAAGCAGGCCCTCATGCCCGGGGGGAGGGGGGGGATTCGTACCGCGGAAGACGGGACAATGCAGAGGTCCTCTGTGGCCTTCAGACAGGGCTCTGGGGTCCCTCCCCTCTACTTCCAAGTGTGGACAGCTTGTCAAGGCACCTGGAGAACTCCCCTGACGGAGTGAGCCCAGGCAGCTGGTGAGCCCTCCTCATGTCCTATCGTGGGCACACACTATCAGTAGCAAGTCTCTGAGGAGGGATGGAGCTTTGGCTCCCTGAATCTGTGCCAGGTGCACCCAGGTACCAGGCAGAGTGGTGACTCTGGGGATTTGGAAGAGGAGACCATCAATCAGGGGTGCGCAGCCCAGGGAGGGAGAGATGGGCACATGGGATGACCTCATGGGTGAGCCTGCTGGTGTGGTGGCTGCCAGGGGGAAGAGGGGTGCAGATCAGCCAAGCCTGGGGGCTGGGAGCAGTCAGAGAAGGTGTCCATTCGGGTTTTTGAGGAATAAATAGAAGTTGGCCAGGTGGGAAGTAAGGTCAGGGCAAGCTGGAGGGTGAGAGGGGGCAGGGCAGAGGTCTGGATGGCTTGGGGATCAGGACAGGTGGTGGTTGATTCCTGAGACACAGTGCAGGAAAAAAGGGGGCTTGCTGTCAGTCAGGGGGAGGGGTCTTCTCTCTGTAGGCCCCAAGGCCCCTGCAGGTATTTGAGTGGCCAAATGGCTACTTGGACACAAGGTAGGACATGGTAGGGAAGTAGGTGGTGGGCGAGCAGAAGGGAGAACAACTAGGAGCTCACAGGAAGAGAGCACAGGAGAGGCAGAGGAGGGACTGGGAGGTGGTGGGCAAATGGGAGGAAATGAGTGAATGAGTTGAGGAGCTGGGGCCAAGACCTGGGGGCTTGGGTTCCCATGGAGACAGAGCGGGGACAAGCCTGAGACTCAATGTGGGTGACATGCCCCCTCCTTCAGGCTGGATGAATGGTGGGGACAACGTTCTTGCTGGGAACTGCAGGGAGGGCATTGGAGGGAGCCAGGCGTGGGTGCCCGGGCCTGCAGGTCCCTTAGGTACATGAGGGCAGGTCTTCCAGGTACACGAGTGGTGGGAGCCGGGCATGGATGCCTGGGTCTGCAGGTCACCCAGGTACATGAGTGGAGGGAGCTGGCTGTGGGTGCCCATGCCTGCAGGTCACCCAGGTACACGTGGTGGGGACTGGTGAGGGATCGCAAGGACCAGGATCCCGGGAAGCACAGATGAAGGGAAACTTCCAGAGATTGACAAATGCACAAGCACTTCAGGATGATCCCCAGGGCGCATCTTTAAAACTGGAACACCTGCTTCACAGCACTGGAGACGGCCGCCCCACCCCCGCCCCCACCCAGGCCATGGTCTGTGTCCATGCATTTGGTGACCTCTTCCTGGCACTGGAAGAATGTAAAGTCCTTTTCGAATGTGGGTTGAATCAGAAGGAGCCTGGCTTCTCTGTTACTGGGGAGCCCTGTGCTGGTGTCAAGGGTGAGCTGGGGTCAGCAGCCCTGACCTCTAACTGCAGCCCAGACAGGTGTGCCTGTCCTGTCTCCTTAAGGCCTGAGTCTCGTCCTCCTCCCCAGGAGCAGCTTCTGGGGGTTTGCTGCATTCCAGGAGTTCATTCTTTGCTTCTCTGTCATTTTCTGACTTAAGCTCTGAGACACAGGTGAAGGTTGAACAATTTGGCAGTTTAATTAACTTTCTGTATTTTCTTTTCTCTTCCACTTCCCTCTCCCTCTAAGTAGATGACAAGTACACTATGATTTATCTGTCTGCTAGTGTCACATTCTCTACTGTAATTCCTTCAGTCTTGGGCCAGTGACCCAGAGAACTCAACGGCTCTTGCCAGATTTCTGTAATTTTTCCAGCGGTTGGTTCGTGCGCCTTCTCTCTGAGCATCCAGCTCAGCTTAGCAGAGGCAGCGGCGTGAAGCCCCGGGGTGCTGTGACAGCTGACATATTCCTCAGGAGCTGTGGAGTGATTTGCATTAAATGAGGATTTATGATCAATCCTCATAAATTAAGGCTGCCTCCTACACTCAGGTGAGGCCCATGCCAGCGAGTCTCCCTTAATTAGCGCAGGAGGCTTCCCTGAGTCTTCGAGGGAAGTCAGGGAATGCCTTTGTTAAAAGTCCTTCTTCAGACCCTGCCATGGGGGTCCTACCATGAACGGTGGCCTGCGCTCTGTGAACACTCTTCTCCAGCACCAGGGTCAAAACCAGCACCATCCCTGGGTACGGAATCTTGCAAGTCCAGGATCCCTTTCTCTTACACACACCCCACCTGCACACTCACTACTCACACACACTCATACTTCCACACGGCAGCGCTGTGCTGCCCTCTGCTCCAGCACTGTAACATTCCTCCATCTATAAAATGTGGGTGACATGGCCACCCCCCTGGACTGGGTTCAATGGTGTCTCCCCCAAATCCATGTCCGTCTCCCAACCCCCACTGACTGTGAATGTGACCTTATTTGGAAATCGAGCCCTAGAGGTGCAATAAGCTCTGGGTCTTGAGATGGATCATACTGGATTACAGTGGGTCCTAAATCCAAGGACTGGTGTCCTCAGAAGAACAGGACAGAACAAAGACACGCAGGGAAGAAGGCACGTGAAGGTGGAGATTGGAGCACTGCAGCACCACATTAAGGAACGCCCAGGATGCCCGGAGCCCGCAGGAGCCGTGACCATTCAGCCGTGGAGCCTCAGGGGTGGGGCGCTGTGCTGCCACCAGCTTGACCCAGATGTCTGGCCCCTTAACAAGGGAACAAGTCACTTGTTTATTTTAAACCCATGTGGTTTGCAGTCAGTTCTAACTCACACTGTCCCCGGCACATGCGGATGGCTTGGAGACAAAGCAGGACACCGTGTCTGGCTTGGTGACTGGCACGTGGGCAGGACTCAGCACTTGCCAGCCCATCCTGGAGATGGTTCCTCCTTATCTTCCCGCTCTCCCCACTCCCAAAGAAGTGCTTCGAGCGATTCCTGGGGCTTCCTGGTGGGCAGCCTCCAGAAGCCAGATAAGGCTCCTTTCTGGCATCTGCCCTGGGGACCTGGTACCTGCAGACTCCATGACAACAGAGCCTCCAAGCCAGGATGGAGAACATTATTTTCAATTCGTTGTTATTTTACCATTTTTTTGTAAAAAAAAAAAAAAAAAAAAAGTCATGCTAAGTCTTTTGGGGGTAAACCTGGTGTCCTCAATTTGAAGTCCTTCCTTCTGCCCAGAACCAGCTGCGGTCTAAAATAGTGTGCAGCCCCACCACTGAGATCTGGCTCCCTTAGGGTTGTATGTGGGGTTCTGAGGAAGCCAGAGCCTGGGGTCAGGGTCAGGACGGCCTTTCCCGGACTCCTCAGCACTGTGTGGCCCTGGGTTCCCATCTCGGGCAGGCATTCATGGAGATTGTGAAAGTGTGGACTCTCAAGTCCCCCAAGACTGATCGAATCAGAACCTTCCGGGAAGCTCAGTTCAATGCTGAGCATGTCCTGGAGTGACTGGGGTGGGCGAGGTAGGGTCAATCATGGGATGAAATGATAGGAAGCTTCCAGTGCTGCTGTGCCAAGGACTCATGGAGTGGGGGTCCTGGGTTCTGCCCCAAGAGGATCCTGGTTCAACTGGGAGCCCACCTCCTAAATGCAGGGAGAAGGAGCCACAGGGTGGCTGAGCCATGCCCATGCCCACTGTATGTGCAGGAAGTCCCCTTTTTGAGGTCTTTGGCAGACTTGAAGCTCCTAGGAACCCATGGATGAATTTAAATGGGTATCTGAGCAGTTTTGATTCAAAGCCTAAGGGAGTTTTTCAAATGGTAATGAGGTCCCTGCTCACAGAATGATTTATTTCAGCCAATGGCACTGGATCTGGGATCAAGGAGTCAGAAGAATCTAGCTGGCTCCATCTGCCTGCTAGGTGCAGGGAGGAGTGTCCCAGTGCCGTAGCCACACACTTCCCTTTCTCCCCAGCTCATCCGCCCTCAACAAACCTTTTCATCTGCCCCAGAAAACCCTGCACTTGCCGAAGCCTTCAGAAAGAACTTCAGGGAGAGCTTTTGGAGAGGGCTGCTGGCCTTGCAGAAAGCCCTCTGCAGGGGCTTTGCAGCTGGAGTCTGAAGCACAGGGTGGCCAGACACAAGCATGGGGGGGTGGGAGGGAAGCGTGTAGGAGGGCAGCAGAGCAGGAGCCTCAGGCCCTTTGCCTTCGCTGGGGACGTGCGAAGGTGCTTGCTCCTTCCCTAGGAGGGTGACTCCGTGTCTGAGATGATGCTGGCTTCACCTGGGAGAGACCTCTCAGATGAAGGTGCTGCCCTCCAGCATCCCAGGCTTCCTCCCCTCTCACTCCCCTCTCCTTGCTCCCTGCCTCCATCTCATGACAGCTCCTGCTTTTCCACCCCCTGGCTGGCTCTGCCCTCTGCTCAGGCTCTCCTGGCTTCCCCATCTCCCTGGGTGTCTCATGCTGCCTCCACCTCAGAGACAGAAGGTCCTTTCCTCCCTGCTCTTCCTAGGGCTTTGGCAGGGCCACCCTGGGCACCTGGCTCCCGAGCCCTTCTCAGCTCCTCTGGCCTCTCCCTTCAACGTGGCACATGCTCCCTTATTCTGAACACACACATCCTCCCAGACCTGGGCTCTCCAGGGCGTCCTTCTACTAGTGTACGTCTGGCCGCGTGTGCACGTCTAATCCTGCCTTCAGACCCTGCTCCGTTGCTCCCCGCTTGGGAAGCCTTCCTGAGCTCACATGGGTCCACTGCCCCTCCACTCTCAGCCTCTGTCTTATGTATCCTTCTGCAGGCCATGTGAGCCCGGTGCAAGGGTGGGTCCTCACTGGCCTGCGTGCCCTGGCATCTCCTGCCCTCACGCCCAGAGCCCAGCAGGCTGACCTGGCAGCCACCTGGTGAAACCACCCAAGCAGGGCTTCTGCCAGCCCGGGGTGGGGGGTGACTGTGGCTCTGGTGTTTTTGCAGCACTGTGAAGCCTTCTCCTCTGTCTGAGTCCCGGCAAAGGGGACAAAGTCAGGGCCTGGGTCGGAAGGTGAGGTGTGTGAAGAGTCATTTAAGAGAAGTGAGGGGACTGATAGCTTAAAAAAAATCAAGCTGCGATTCACATACTGAGAAGTTCATCTTTTCAGTGTTCAGTCACTTTCTGTCTGTAGAGTTGGGCAAATAGCACTACACCGATTCCAGAATATTCTCTCCCTCCTGATGAAACCCATTAGCAGCCCCTTCTCATCTCTCGCCTATCCTGCTAACTTCTAACTATAGCATTGTAGACATTGTGTTTGGTTGATAACAACATAAAATAAAAAAAAAATTACTTCTTCTAAATTTTAAATGAATAGAAAACCTAGCATCACGGACTTAACTCTGGCATATGCTCCTGTGTGCAGTGGTGTCCAGCAAAACAGCCCCTGGGGGTCAGTGCTGATCACGTTGGCCTGGCACGGCAAGCACCTCGATCGTGTTTGCTGGTGAACCTGGTGGCAGCACTATGGGGGAGTTAGGATTCCAGGACTGATTGCAGGCACACAGAATCCAGATTTTCTCTAAAAGGACAGAGTGGAAAATCCCATCTGTTCATTCGAGGCCAAGCCCTAGATTTGAAACACAAGGGTGTCCTTAAGAAGGGCATGATTCCTCATTAAATATTGGAAAATATTCCTAGCCTCCCTCCAGGGAAAGCCATGGAAAAAGACCAATTTCATGAAAAATGCAGCCCAACGAAAGTGCATTATGACGCTTGCCACAATAATTTTAAAGAAGTGGATTCTTTCCACGGGTTCACAGTTGTGATTGATGCATTTGCAGAGCTCTGTTAGTGAGGGGCTCTGGTCCTGCTGGGCTGTCAGGATGCCGCCCCCTGCTCTGCAGAGGGTGGAGGAGCAGTAACAGCTCTTTAAAATGCCAAGTCCAGCCTGACCTCTGGGATCACTGTACGGCTAGCCACGAGGTGCACGGCTGTGGGGACAGCCCACGCTGCAGCCTTCGCTGAGGACATTGTGCAGGGGAGGTGTTAGCAGGTGTCTTGGAACCAGCAGATGCAGCTGGAGGCTCTGGGAGGATGGCCATCTGGAAGAAAACAGGCCGTGTCCAGAAAGCGGGGTGTCCAGAGGCCAGGGCAGCCTGGCCGTCAGCTGAGAGGGGACACTCTAGCTGCAGAGCTCAGGCCCCAGTGGGAATGAGGCTGTTGCCAGTGGTGGAAGCCAGCCAGCAGGAGGAAGTAAGGACCTGGACTCAGGGTAGAGGTTGGAAAAGTGCCTGGTCCCAAGATGGGTTTCCAGAAGTGCACAAAAGGGTGACTGGAGCCTGAGCTGGCCTGGCAGGGAGGCGGGCACCTTCCTCCATGAGGGGCCAGGGTTGGGTTGCACCGACTGGTCCTTGCCTGATGGGACAGTGAGAGCTGCTGCCTCGAGCTGTCTTCCTGGGTGAGCTCCTGTGTGGTCTCAGAGGAGGACAAGCAGGCCTGGTGGGCCTTCAGCTGGTGGCCTCTGGACAAGACTTGCAAGAGTGTGAATCAGCTTTCTACTAGCTGACGTGGTGGCCTTGGGATTGTTACTGCCCCTCTTGGAAGAGGAACGGTTAGCATTCGTTGTAAGGACTTTGAACCAAGTATGCACGGGGACAGGCAGGGCAGCAGGAGCTGGCTGGGGGCTGCAGCTGTCCCAGGAGCACACCTCAGGGCTGTACCTCATCGAGAAGAAGCACTGGCTAATCAGAATGGTGGGCATCCTGCAAGACGAGTAGCCTGGACTGTCCAATGTCACGAAAACCAGACAGAGGTGGGCAGACCAAAAATAGCCAGATACAGGGGCAGAAGCTTAATTGGACCCTCAGTCAAAAGTGCAAACCCTCTAACGTCACGTTGGGACAGCTGGGGAGGTGTTAGTGTGATGGCAGAGGGGACAAGGCTGCTGAGTTCACATTTCTGTCACAGGTGTGACTGTGGCATGGCCACACCGTGGGGGCCATCCTTGTTCTTGGGGCTGCACAGTGGACATCATGCCTTCCAAGGTGAGGAGGGTCCCACAGCCTCCGAAGCCTGCGGGCACCATGTTCCCAGGCTGTTCCTCAGCTTGCCCCCTGCTCATCTGGGGAGGGCTGGTGGGTCCCCTGGCACAGCTCTTCTGAGTGGCAGGGCCAATTTGCTCTCTCTGATTATCCTTCTCCTTGTGTCCTCCAGCTCCCCAACTGGGCGGGTGAGGACCTCATTTCTTCCCGAAGAAGTGGAGCCGTCCTCCTGGCCAGGTCCCAGGTGTTCGGAGCTGTTGGCTCCAGTTTGTCGACTGAAGTGGGCGCCTTCCCCTCTTTCCCTGAGCAGCTTCTCTGTCTTCCTGGGAGCTGGGTCAGGTGAGCTGCGAGAGGTGTTCTGGATTCTCAGCTGTTCTGGGCTCACTTGACCCTCAGGGGCACTGGGCACATGAAGGGAGCACATTTCTGGGTCCCAAGGACTCTGGGGCCTTAATGGGCTTGCTCTGTGACCATGACAAAGCATTTGAATTCTGGGGTCCCTGCATCCTTGGGGGTCATTCAGGCTGAGGGACTCAAATGTTCTTAAGAGTGGTGAGCATCTGAGTCCCCTGTGTACCATGAAAACAGAGACCCTTGACACCCAGCATGTGCCTTGTTCAGCAGGGCTGACCACAGAGGGCTTCCAAAGTACGTGGATGGTTCTGATGCGCATCTGCTGGGGAACCACGGCCGAAAACGAAGTGCGAGGGGCCTTGGCAGCAGAGGGGCTGCTAAGTGCCTTCCAGGTCGTCTCGAGGTTCAGGAAAACAACTCTAAAGGTTGAGTCTGCACATCTTCCTGCGCCAGGCTGAGCCGCCTCCTCCCAGGCTGGGCACCCGGGGGCCTGGGGAGGAGATGTGTTCACGCCCGCTGGCTGGCCCTGCGCTTTTCACTGGAACCCGGTGGTGTGGTCAAGAGAAAACAGCCAGGCGGATGACATGGGTTGGATTTCATAGAAGCCAGTTTCAGACGGAGGGAGGCAGGCCTGCTGCTCTGGCCCCAGCTGAGTGCTGAGTCACGAGGATGGAGGATGCAGCCACCTGGCTTTCGCAACCTGTCCTGCGTTTGCTCAGATCACTCGCCTTCCAAGTAGCAGGCCAGGCTTGACCTAGCAAACACAAAGCTGATTCTGTTCAAAAATTGAGAATTAAGTCACAAGCTGGTTTTCCTAAGAGTTACTAGGATTTTGAGCCTCGGTCCTACCATATTTCACAATTTACTGTGGCCCAAATGCACCCAGGACGTGTGTGGAGAGTGTTACCAGCAGGTGTCCGCATCTCTCAGACCCACCATTTCTTCTCTCTGAGCCTCCTTGGGGAGGATCATGGGATGACCTGCCAATGGCTCAGTTGGGAGGGTGGGCAAGTGACTGAATCCTGTTTTAGGACACAGCTTTCCTAAGGCTTTGGTAGCCCTGGCCACCACTGATCCACATGGCTCCCGCAGAGGCTCATTTCTGGCCATTGATCTGCTGATACGCTGGTTGCTCCCTGGCCCTGGTCCACTCTTCCCTCCAAGCTCATGCTTCTGACACAGCTGTCCCAATCCTGTGCCCCCCGTGAGAGCAAGTAGAACAAACACTCACTGAAGCCCTGAATGTCATGGGCCAGGGAGGCTCCCCTAAAGTTTCACTGATGTCCTTGCTTAGGGGAGCTGCACATGTCACTTTGTTGGGAAAAGGGTCTTTGTGGGTGTAATTAAGGTAATGACCTGCAATGACAGGTGTCCTCATGAGAGACGCACAGAGGGAGATCCAGAGGACAAGGGCTTGTGACCATGGAGGGCAGAGGCAGGGGTAGTGAGGCCACAAGTCCAGGGACAGCTGAAGTTGGCAGAGGCAGGAGAGGCCAGCAATGTCCTCCCCTAGTTCCTTTGTGGGGGCACAGCCCTGGAGACTCCTGGAATGCAGATGCTGGCCTCCAAGAACATGAGGCTTCCTGTTCCTTTAGGCTACCCAGTTTATGTTGCCAAAACACGCACACACATACACACACACTCATACACTCACACACACATGCCCTGGGTCTCTGCATCTGTCCACCATCCAGTAGGGCCACCTGGTCACTGCCTGGGAGTATACCGCCCTCAGCCCTGTGCCCTGTACGCCCACACTGCAGGAGGGCTGCTGGCTGCTGTCCCTCCATGTCTGTTCCCAGGCTCTGTCCTCCCCACAGTCCATGGGGCTCCTCATCTGGCCCCTGTGGTGTCTGGCCCCACCCTGATAGCTGCAGCACCTGCTCTGCCCCTCCAGATTCTGGGCTGCCCTGTGCTTGCCTGCAGTGCCTGGGCCCACTTTGATCACAGCCTGCCACCGGCTGCATACCGATTACACAGGCCTGGACTTGGACTTCTCCTTTTCCTTCCTTGACATACAACCATGAGCCCTGTCTTTACCCTTGGGTGTAAAAGACGGTGGAGCCTCTGGGGCTATTGCGGAGAGCGCCCTGCTGGCTTCGCTTGCCTACTCTCTTTAGCTGAGTGGGCTCCGTGGCCAGCAGGCTGAGGCCCATGCTTCCCCCACACATAAAGACGTCCAGCACTTTCCTGTTGCTCATTCTATACCGTTTATTTTGCTCTGACGGTAAATTGTAAACTAATTCTGTGTGGATTATTAAAGTGGCTCTGACGGGTCTGGAATAGACTCCTTATCTCCAGATGGCCATGGGTGACGCGCTCCCCACTGTTGTACCTCTTCACCTGTACCGTTAGTTAGGGAAGCGAAGCTTTGGTAAGATAGTCCCATATGAAACCAGTATTTCTAAGGAAGATAAAGAAGTATGTAACTCTTGACTTCATGAGAGGGCTCAGGGCCACCTGCTTTAACCTCTGGTCATCCTCCGCAGGACCTTGGGTGGACAGGGCATCTTTGTGATGTTGTGAGGTGGTGCATTCAGCAGGTCCAACCTGTTGGCCTCGCTCTGACCCTGCTGTCCACAATGCAGTGGGCTTCTTTTCATTCAGCTAGAAATGTACCTCTGCCTTTCTGTGGGCATTGGGTGTGTTCCCTTGATCCCCTTCCCAGCATTTGTGAAGGGATGCTCCAGCCACCAGCTCTGATGACAGAGGACAGATGTGACACCTGTTGGACACAGCACTTTGCCAAGTAATAACCAGAGAGAAATAACAGAAAGAAGACAGTGACAATCCCTTCCTAATTATAGAGTCGGGCCATCTTGGCTTCAGATGTAGCATTTGAGCTATTTGGAAACTAAGCAGTGTTTTTAAAAGGAGAAGCTTGTGTTTATGTGTTAGATATGGGTCACATGTTCTGTTAGACTTCAGAATTGCGAGCCCTCGAAGTGACTGAGAGAGACCCAAAATAATCTTACTTTGCATTACAGGACACTACGTTCTCAAAATAAAACCTTCCCAGTCATGATGTCATGTAATTACTAATTAAAGCAATTAAATCCTCATCTTGTAATGTTCTAAAAAAGGTTATTATTGGAACCCTAAAGCTGGTGGAATTCACTGGATTACTTTTGGCGACAGCAGGGTTCTGAGAACAACAGCCAAAATTGGAAGTGAGGCAAGTAGATGTCAACTAATGTCAGGTTCCCCTTGGTGGCCGAGGGCGGAGACGGCTCGTGTGCACAGTCGGGAAAGCACAGGCGGCCTCTGCCCCAGCCCTCCCCACTCTGACTCACCCTAGCCCATGCCCAGGCGGTTCTCCTGATGTTCATAGTTTGTGATTGGTTTATTGAATTTTTCCCTGTAGTTTTTAGGAAACGCAGCTGAATTTGGTGTTTGCAGATAATGATCACTTCACAATGGCTCCTTCGGCCTCATTGAGATGGTTTCTTTCCTGCTTTGGTCTTTAGTGGACATGGTGGGGACATCAGGGCCCAGAGGAGGCTTGGCCTTCATGCTCTGAAGAACGGAAGTGAAGGACAGCAAGAATGAATGAAGAAGGTGGTAAGCCCTTGCTGGCGGGACGGGGTCTGCGGGAGTGGTGGGATCCACCTCCTCCACCTCCTCCCTCAACATCAGGGCTGCAATGGGGCAGCCATTGTCCTCCCTGCAGAGGGCCAAGCTGCCTCACCAGTGAACCCTGGCTGGGCTGAGTCTGAAACCTAAAATAATGTGCAGTTTTATTACCAACTTCTTGAAAGGCATTATAAGCATTCATAATGGGAGATAACGTGAGGAAAATAACCCCATGCCCATAATTCTTCTGAAATATCTGTTCTCCAAATATTGTTTTACCCAGAGGGTGCCGCCTTCAAGGCTGAAGCAACTTCTCAAAGGGCCAGGCTGTCAAGCACGGGCTTGATGCATGAATTGTAGTCTAATGCTGCGAGAAAAGCCATTCCATCACAATTCTTTGCTCAATGCCCGTGTTTCTTGAAGGGCTTTTCCCAGGTGTGGCCAGCACTACTTGCTCTAGGATCATCCAGAAACCTGCAGATGTTTGGCCTCTCTGCACCTGCTCCATTAGGAGCTGCCTGGGGAGAACCTGACTTCAACAGGTCCAGAAAAGCACAGGGGCAAAACAAAGTTTGAGGCCCATTTGGGGGATTGACATGGATTTTCTACAAAGGGCCAGAGAATAGCTATTGTAGGTTTGGGAGCCATAGACACTACGTCGAGGGTTGGCTTGGCTGTGTCTCAGTGAAACTTCATGTGCAAAACGAGTGAGGGGAGACCTTGGCCTGCAGGCTGCGGTCTCTGACTCCTGCACTGGATAGTGAGTTTGGCACGTAGAGACTTAATCCAGCTTGCTCAGCACTGCGCAGATCCAGCAAGGTCTGTCCTAAACCAGTTGCTTGATAAACACTGCCTGAGGTCATAAATGGGTGGCTGCTTGTCTGGACACACACGCAGTCAGACATAATAATGCGGACTGATGTGCAGCTGTATTAATGACCCAATTCTTGAAAGGTTTCATGAACCGTCGTGATGGGAGGCAAGAGGGTAAAGCAGCCCCTGGCCCAGAAGTCCTCTGAAGAGGCTGTTCTCCAAAAGCTGCATAACACAGGGTGCCGCCTTCTCATGGCTGAAGCCACTCCTACAGGGGCCAGGCTGCCGAGGGTCACTGTCTGATTTATGTGAAGTCCGCCATCTTCAGGGTGCAGTTCCGTAAACTTTGGCAGACAGTCATGTGACCACCATCGCAGTTGGGCATGGAGCAGTTGCCCCTGCTGAGTCCTGGCGTCCCATAGTCATACCCATCTGCCTTCTGTCCCTGAGGTTTGGCTCTTGCCAGAATAACGGAGAATGGACCCGTGCAGCACTGGGTTCTCTGAGCCTGGCTTCTTCATTGGCGTAGGGGCCGCCGTCCACCTGTATCCCTCTCGCCTTGGCAGTTTGCTGCTTTTGTTGCTGAGCAGCGCCCCACAGCAAGGACGTACTAGTTGCTACGTCCACTCTTCACTTGAGACTTCTGCTTTTCTCCCCGCTCTTGGTGGTTGTGGGTAAAGGGGCTGTAAACACTCACGTGCAGGTTCAAAGCGTGTCATTCATTTGCTTGTTTTCTTGTGCTACGTGTCTTCACTTGTCTTGGGTAAGCTGTCCCTGGGGGTGGACTGCTGGGTCATGTGGTGAGTGGATGCTCAGCTGGATTAGAAGCAGTCACCCGCTCGCCCAGGCTGTCCTTTCCTGCTCCCACAGGCAACGTCTAGGCGTGCCATGGTTTGGCCTTCATGCAGCACTTGACCAGCGTGTGTGAAGCTTCCTGGTGGTTCTGATTGACATTTGATCAACGGAGCACCTTTTCATTTGCTCTGCCATCCGTGCGCTTCTCTGCTGAAGGGTCCTTGCTAATTTTGTCTGTTTAAAAGTGTTTATCAAATTGAGTTTTAAGAATTATTTATCTGTCTTTGATATGAGCTCAGTGATAGTTATGTGACTTGCAGATATTTCTCTCAATCCCTGCATGTCATCTTCTCTATTGCAGAACAAATGTTTTAAAGTACAGTATTGGTCAATTTATCAATTTTTTTGTGAAGTGTGCTTTCTTTGCTCTAGGAAATCTCTGCCTAGCACAAGGTCACGGGCTTGTTTATTACGTTTCCTCTAAAGGCTTTCTTGTTTTACACTTTACATTTAAGGCCTGCAATCCATTTTGAGTTTAATTTTATATGGTGTGAGATAGAGGTAAAGGTCTATTTTAAAAAATGTGTTGCATGGCTGGAGCGGTGGCTCAGCAGTTTAAGCACCTGCCTGGCATGTGCAAGGACCTGGGTTCAAAGCCCAGCACCACATGCACAACCTCAATGTTGGAGAAACAAAGGCCAGATGGAAAAATGAATGAAATCGATTCTCACTTTCTCCCTCTCACCCTGTCTCCTCTCTCTCTCTCGGATTGTTTCCTTGACTTCAAGCTGTAATTGCTCATTGCTGGTGGATAGGAAGCCAGTTGACCATTTCGATGGCCCCTGTGTCCTGTGACCTTGTGCAATTTGCATTTCATTCAGTCCCCTTTCCTGAATTCTCCTTCTAGTGAGGACTTGTAGCATGATGTTGAAAGGAGCATGAGAGAAAATGCCTTTGTGGAGTTCTCCTTTCCGGGAGAAAACATAGCATCTGACCCTCGAGTTTGATACTAGCTGTAAGTGTGCATTATATTTCCTTTATTAGGTTAATGAAGCTTCTAGGTGTTGAATTCTGGAAAATGATTTTATTGTGCATTTATTTCTATGATCACATGAATTTTCCTATCTAGCCTGAGAACACGATACATTACATTATTTATTTATGAATATTGAACCAGCCTTGCATTCCTGAGTCCAATCCATTTGATCTTGGTGTATTTATCTTTTCAAACTGTTAGAATTGGTTTGCTAAATTGCTAAGGACTTTTGCTTTTGAGAGACTTTGCATATACTTATTTCTCTTTTTGTTTTACTATCTTTGTGTGGCTTTGACTTCAGGGGAATACTGGCTTCTCCAAAGAATTGGAAGGTTCTCTCTTCCTTTGTCCACTGGAAGAGTTTGTAGGAAATGTTGCTAGTTCTTCCTCAAATGGTCAATGAAACTCAGCAGTGAAAGTATCTGGTCTGGCACTTTCTTTTCTTTTCTTTCTACTTCTTTTTTTCTTTTCTTTTTTTAAAGAGAGAGTGGGACACTTAGAGAGAGGGAATCAATTTTATTTAGTTTTTCGTTTGACTTTCATTGCTTGGACACTATGTTGTGTATATTGGGCTTGGATTTGAACCCATGTCCCTGTGCATGCACGGCAAGCACTGAAACTGCTGACCCACCACTCCAGTCCCTGGCACTTTTTTTTTAAACAAGGTTATTAATCTTTAATTAGACTCTTAAAGTCTGTATAGGGCTACTTAATTTACCCATTTCTCTATGAGTGAGTGCTAGTTATTTATGCTTTTTTAAAAATCTATTTTATGTAAGTCAACAAATTTACGAGTATCAAGTTTCTTACAGTATTTTCTGATAAACCTTTATTTTATTTTGTGACAGTTTCTAAGTTTCTCAGGGTCTTGCCAAGTTTCTGAGGGTGGCTTTGAACTTGCAACCATCCTGTCTCAGCCTTCCAAGCATTTGGGATTACAGGCATGCACCACCATGACTGATCTGATTAGGCTTTTAATGGAATAAGCAGTAATTACTCACATCATTCCTGGTACTGGTAATCTCTCTTGATGAGACATTTATCCAGTTTTTAGTTTTTTCATAGAACCAACTTTTGAGTCCCTTCATTTTATCTGTTGTTTTTGTAGTTTAAATTTCATCCATTTCTGCTTTAATCTGAGTTACTTCATTTGTCTGATTGCTCTAGGTTTAATTTTCTCACCTTTCTTTGGGTTCCTAGGGTGGAAGCTGAGATTACTGATTTTAGGTCTTATTCTTCAACATACGCATTTGATGCTATAAATGTGCCTCTTAGCATGGCCTTCACTGCATCCCACAGCACCTAACATGACAACTTTCATAATGAACGCTGAAGGAAGGAATCTTTGACCATAATCAATGTCTCCAAAATTAAAATTTTTTTTTGGAAATTAGGATTTATTTAATTATATCACTAGAGTAAATTCAGTCCCTGGTGAATAGAAATAGACTTTGAGTTTCAACTACCTCCAGTTGTGTGATAGTTCACATAAAATTCTCACTGGAGTTCATGTAATGGGATTTATTGAAGAGAAAGATTAAAATGCTATTACCAGCTAGAATCAGAATCAGAGATAAAGGGAAACAATACCCTCAGGAAGTTCATTTTCAAGTAAGCTGCACTTATAAAACACTGTCCTGAGAATTACATATATATGTATTCGAGAGGGATTGTGAAAGAGCGAGAAAAAGAGAATTAATTTTATTTAGTTTTTCATGTAGCTTTCATTGCTCCAACACTTTGTTGTGTACATGGTACTGGGTTTTGAACCTGTGCCCTTGCACATGCCAGGCAAGTGCCATAATCGCCGAGCCACCATTCCAGCCCAATCCTGAGAATTATAATTCCATTGAATTTCTATTGAGGCATCAATTAGCCAACTTCAGTGTTGAAATCAAATGGGATATGATTCAAAAGTAGTTTAGAAAAGAGGTGTAATTTACTTTTTCTGGGCTAATGTATGATTTTGTTAAATAGTACTAACAAAATTATCTAAAAATAAAATAAGGTAGAAATAATTTCTGAATAAGGTCCATATTTACCCATATCCACTTATAAACTGTTATCCTTAAGTGATGAGCTTATCAAGGCTCCATTTAAAGTCTTTTGCAATTACCTAAATAATATAAGTAAAATAAAAACTATCTAAAAATTAATTTAAGAGGGAGACAAAATAATTTTCTTGCTGTGTTTTTGGATTATTTTAATGTACTCATTAGCAACAGTAAAACTGCTGTAATTACATTACCTATAAATAAATAAAAGGAAGCCAATTTATACAAGTCACATTTATTATCACTTTATAATTAGCTATAAAATATTAGGAATAATAAGATCTGATTAAACTTCCATTTGGGTTAAAAAAAACTAACAGCAATAAAATTAAAAGGTAAATTTATTTTAGTAGAGAGAAAAGCATCTTGCTGTGACTCAGGAATTTAGAAGTGGGCTCAGTGGCAGGTGGGTCCCTGGGATTTGGGTCCGTCCCAGGGTCAGGCTGTGTGGACAGCTCCTGGTGTAGATGCATGTTTCTGCTCCTGGAGGTATGTGCAGGACCCCCAGGGTGGGGAGACTCCCAGGCAGAATCTTCCTCCTTTCTGAAATCAGCAGTTGGACAGAGTCCTCTTCCCAGGAGCTGCTCCTCCCAGGATCCCTGGGGTCCTCTGTTGAGGCTACAAGGACGGAGTCAGGTGAGAGACACCTGTACTCCTGTGGGAGGGTGGGGTCAAAGTGGCCCAGGTGGCCACATGATCCAGGTAAGGGTTGGGTCAGGGTGGCCTGAGCTATGGGCTGCACCCAGAGCACAGGAGCTTTTGTCTGAACTGAGGTGCAGCCACTGCACCGGGCGGGGGGACTGATGGAGACTCTCACTCTCACTCCTGGGCCTGATCCTGGAGCAGGGCAACTGTCCACCCTGGGCCCCAGAGCCCCACCCACCTACTGCTCCTGTTCCACGTCTGGTCATCCTGATACACCTCTGCCCAAAGGCCCACGTGCAGCACCAAGGACACCCTGGACGCCATTGGCTGCTTCTTTGTGTTGCGCCTAGGTGTGCATTGCATTCCTGAGCCGTGTGGGTGTCTCTGCGGGGGGAGCTCTCCAACCACTCTGCAGAGCATCAGCAGGCTTTGGAGACAGTGGGGACTCCTCCAAGTCTCAGAAGCTGCTTTGCCTTGTGGTACTCAGTGTCCAGCTCTGTGCCTGTGGCCGAGTGTGTCCTCTGTGGTGGAGGGTTGTCTGCTTTTTGCAGGTACTGGATCCACATCTTGTGTGTGGGGAGGGGACCTTTCCCAGGGCCTTGGCCACCCCTACTGACCCCCTCCTCCACTGTGGCAGAGCGTTCCCAGGGGGGGTTCCTCGCATGAGCGTGGGGTGCATGGAACTGCTCCGCAGTCGATTCTCCTTTGGGAGTTTGTAAATCGGTATCTAACTTGTCTGCTCCAACCTGTGTTCTCTGAACTCTTTTGCTTCATATTCTGGGAGTTCCATTTGCAATTAATTTGTCCTGTCCAGTGTCGAGCTCTGTCTCCCACTCGCATGGCCCTCTCCATTCCTCATCTTCTGTGGCCCAGCATGCACGCACTCCCTGCCATTTAGAGGTGACTGATATTCGGTCTGCCTGAGTGTGCATCCTGCCCTCCCTGCCGTTCACTACTGCTGTGAAGTCCTGTAGGCGCATGAGAGGTGTGGGATTTCATCCAAGAGGCAACAGAAAGTCATAAGAGTTAGGTGGAGACATGACCTGATTGAACAGGAATTTAAAGACATCATTCTGGCTGTAATATGCAAAGCGGAATGGAGGAGACGCCGGCAGGTCCTGGACTAGTGGGCAGTGGAGGACATGGCCGGGAGCCTGGATGCCGGTGGGCTGGTCAGTAAGGCAGGCCTAGAATGCAGGGAGGAAGCCTGGGGAGAGAGGGACGAAAGTCCCAAGTGCTCTCCTTCACACAGATGTTCTATTACTACCTATGAACCCGCAGGTGGAGGGAAAACCCTTCCAGAAAGGGAAGGGAGCTCACCTTCTCAGGAAGCAGGGACACGTGTACAAACTGGGCCTTGTGGTCAGGTTGTTCAGTTGCAGCTGTGTGGCTCTTGCTAAGGGATGGGTTTTTTTTCATCCCTGGTGACCCAGGGTACAAGCTGCTGGGGACTGTGGCAGGTGGGGCCACGTGACCTCCCAGGTACCATTCACCTTGCTCTTCCTTCTCCATGTAAGAAGGGGACCACCAGCTGAGCCTTGTCCCCCAGGCTCTACCCTGAGACTTGCTCCTCCTCTCCTTGTGAGGTAGGAAGTGGCATTTTGGTTGGACTGAGCTCTGATAATGGATGGTGGCTTCCTTGGGGTCCATGCTGGGCCCCGGGGAGATTCCAGGTAGCTCCTTGCCTGCTCTAAGTCCAGGCCTACAAAAGGGTCAAGAGGCCCAGAGTGGCCAGGTGGGCTTGACCACTTGGCCCACTGTGTGCTGTCACCTCCCCCTCGGAGGGATCTCCACTTAGAGCTGCTCCAGCCCCGAGCACCGCATAAACGCGGCCACGTCGTACTCTCCCAGGGCCATTCCTTGGATAAGCATCTGTTTCTGTAAGATTCTGTCTCCAGTTTCACTCTGAGAGCCTTTCTAACCTAATTACATGTGTCAACTTGGAGGCTGTAATCACGGCCCCTTGGTTAACCTGTGTGAACAGTCACGTTTGGATGGCTTTACGGGCTGTCTCGGGGAGTCATCGGGTCTCAGCAGGCGTGGCTGGGGACTGCATGATGCCGGTGAGCTAGGCGGCCTGCTGGCCTCCAGCATGTGCTATGGCGTGTTGGTGCCTTGGCCCGGCCGGGCCGTCTTGGCTCTCTTGCCGCCTCACACGTTAGGCTGTGGATAATAGCGGATGTGTCTTGCAAATCAGAGTGACCTTAGTGGCTTCCAAGTGGCGAGAACTCAGTGAGTGTGCTCGAGAGCAATCCCAGCAGCCTGCTCCGATGTCACCCTCATCAGCCACGGCTCACCGTTTGCCGCTCTGGCCCCAGGCTCCGGGAGTGAACGTATTAAAAGCTAACCCAGTCCAGTTGAGCATCAAGATAAAATCATGCATGCTGCCTCCTTGAAGTGTTGATTGGACATTCTTCTCTTTTTCCTTCCAGCTGTTCCTCATCTGGAATAAACACAAGGTATACAGGAGAGAGAGGGGATTGGAATCAATTTGGCTGTTTACGCTAAGTTATTGATGTTATATTAGAGATCACTCCCTGGCCTTGCTAGGCTGTGCTCCAGTCCTTTCCTGTTTATTAAGCCATTTCTCTTCCTGATGGTTAGTCCTGGGTTTCCTCTTCACACCGTTTCTCTCTTTTCCCTGGGGCAGTTCCAGTGGTGACATGAACCTGTGACCAGAATTTCGTCACAGTGATCATTTTTTAAATGCTGAGGAAGCAGTGACCCTAATGTTTCAAGTGAAGCTACAAAGCTACTTCATTTTCATTCTTCCTGTCACTAAAGATAGATCTAAAATTATAGAGCCATTTCACGAAGGCGGGTAGAGTAGGATCAGTCGTTTCTCAGGAAACATTATCAATATTCAACCATCATAAAAACTTAATGGGTAAAAGCAACGCTGATAAATAGTAAAGATTAGCCTCGTTTTATGAGGCAGGCCATTCTCTGGTTGAGAAAAGTCAAAGAAAAATAAATCTCCTTTCCCTCCCCTGGGAGACGGGAATCCAGCTGTCTGATGTTGGGTACAGCGTGGGTTCTTTGGGGGTCCCACTGGAGGACACTCAAGCTTCCTGCGGTCCTTTACTGTTCCTCTTGCTCTTACTGAGAAAAAAAAATAGCTCACTCAACTTTACTCAAACCCCCCTTGCTTTTTTCCGAGCCAGCTTGTCTGGTTCTGTTGCCAAAAATGTTTTTAGCTCCTCAGCATTTATGAGACAAGGTAAATAGGTATGACAGCGCAGGGCGGCGGAGCAAAGGAGGGGGCCCCAGACGCAGTGGCGTGCCAGAGGTGGCGTGCACGTGCTTGTGAGAGCCAGCTGCTACGTCCAGGTACTGGCTGCTTGGCTCTGCACTGGGAGAAATGGCCCTCGGTGGCAGCATGCCCACCATGGAAACTGGCAAGGGCTGCAGGACAGCTCCCCTCCCCATGCGCCCCAAGGGTTGAACGCAAAGGCTCGCCGCCCTGGTCAGAGCAATCCAGGCGCAATCCCTTCTCCATGCCTCGAGACCCAGGGCCAGCGGGCCATTCCTGGGGCAATGTTTCTGAACACTGGGCTGCAGGGGCCCAGATGCTTGCTTCTTGCCGTGCAGTGGGTTCTTTCACTCACTCTGATTCTGCAGAGTTCCGGGAGCAGAGAAAATTCTCTTCTCCGAGTCTCTTGAGTAAATTCAGCATCATCCAGTTTTGGACCCAGGCAGGATGCAGACTCCTGGGGCAATGGAAAGCCTGGGATAGTCACTGTTCCAGAAGCCGTCTAGTGCCCAATCCTGCTGCCCGACCTTGCGGGTCCCTCACTGAGGCCCAGAGAGCAGGGAGCAAAGGATAGCAACAGGCAGGGACGGTCTCAAAGCTCCCATCTGACCCTGGCTGCTGATCTTACCAGCCGGAGGAAGTCGTGTTAACGAGATGGTTCCCGGGGGCCTCTGAGAGGCAGCCAGGGAACAAATTAGCTCCTCCAGCTTCCATCCACCATGGGCTCCCAGAATGAGCCCATGGGCGTGGGGGGGCGCTTCCTCTTGTGGGCTTCTGAGTTGACAGCAAGCCACAATCAGATGCTTGGAATCTCCAGCCAGACTCCCCCAGTCCCCAACCAGCCCACAGGTCTGGCCGCAGTGTAACCCATGATGGGGAGTCAGAGGCTGGCCCAAGTTTTTAGAAGTTGATTTTGTGTTGCCCAGCTGGCCGTTTATTTGAAGGTGTCTGAGCAGAGCGGAACAGGTGGCTGTTGCCCTCCCTTCTTGCCAGCTGCAGTTACAGGGAACTATCATTTGTAGGTGGAAAAGATGTGGCCAGAAAGAGGAGTCCACCCTTCCCTCCACCCTGCTCGCCCACCTCCTCGCTGGGCACCTTTGCACTCTCATCCACTGCCCTGATCCTTTCAGGACCGCTTTTACTCCTCACAGAGGACTTGCAAAATAATGAGGCTTTTCTATTTTAAACCAGTCTTCCGTTCTTTGTGGTTTCATGGTCTGTATCCAGCATACGCCTTGGGAAACACTGGGAAATTCAGGGCATGGTGGAAGTTTAGAACTTCTGGTTAGAGGGGACCCCAAGCAAATCTTCCAGCCAGCGGTTCTCAACCAGAGATGACTTGGCTTCCCCAGGGACAGCGGCAATGTTTGGAGGCATTTTCGTTGCTACTTGGGGTGCGAGTGAGTCGTGTGGGCAGGATGCGGCTAAACACCCCATGTGCGGAAAGGTGAACTCGCAGAAGCAGCGAGCGGAGTAGCTGGAGTGGGGCTGGGGGTGTGGCAGCCACTGGCTGGAGGACGCAGGGTTCCAGCAGACAGGAGGAGCAAGTTTTGAACTTGGCACAAAAGGGGACTACAGTCAGTAACAACGCAGAAGAGTCCCCACCGAAACTGACAAGACGAAGGATTTGCTGACTAGCGTGGCACAGTGCAGCTTTGCGCCCCGTAAACACATCCAGTCCTGATTGGTCAACTAAAGTAATGACCAAATACCATGAATAAGCACAAATAGCACATCAGTGATTTTTGCTTTGATTTACATGTTGAAATGATAATATTTTGAACATATTGAACTGAATAAAATATCTGATCTGAATTTAAAAAGAAAAGCCTGAGTTTGCATCTGGTTTACTGCCGTCCCCAGGCTCCTGTTCTTAGGCAGTTGAGTTTTTTTTGGCCTTAGTAGGGTTCGTGCTGGGCTCAGGGGAGAAGTGTGGACCCAGAGTGCTGACCTTCCAGGAGCAGTCCTGGCCAGCCCTGCAGGCCCATGCGCACTGCCTCCCTGGCTCTCCTCCCAGGCGATGGGCCTCAGGGTCCTGCTGGTGGGCCGGGTGAGTGCCGCCAAACCTACGAGTGGGAAGAAGAGAGGGAGCCCATTCAGCTGAAGTTCAGGGCACATGCGGGGTGTGAGTGCGGGGGATGGCTTACAGGACCTCACTTGCTCTCCCAAAACTCCACATTACCTTGTAATAAAAGCATTAACAGACTGCGCTGGGCCGAGAGGGGCTGGGGCGTCTCCTGGGGCATCCTTGACAGGTTGCCCAAACCACAGCCCTAATCTCCAAGGCACGTGGCTGACGTCCCAGTGAGCCACTAGGGCTCTTCCAGACTGGAACCTCAGGAATCACTGCAGCCTGGAGGACTGCTTTCCTTCCACGTCCCTGCACCTTCTTGTCAGCGGCACCCTGTTGGGGCAGAGGTGGGAGGCAGCTAGGGGGATGCCCATCTGCTGAGTACCAAGGGCTCTGCCTTTGCCTAGGGGGCGGCTCTGGAATTTTGGCACAGTGAGGGTTGTTGCTGTAATAATAATGTTTTACATTAATAATGCTTCTTTCATCCAGATGGAGTCTTAAGCACCCTACAAGCTTTACTGAGTAATTATAACAAGTTTTAACAATTTGTCTATTGTTAAGCGTAGTTTCTGGGTGAATCATGGGGGATTTTGACCACACACAGAAAGAGGGTATGGTATTGATGGGGGCGTTGACCCAGGGTTCAGCTACATGCAGAAACAGCCCTCCCTGGTCTGAGCTGAAAGTGCTCGGGCCGACAGTCTGTGCTGTTGAACCAGTGAGTGGCAGCCAGGGCGAACGTGAAGGTGGAGGAGAGGCCATGGAAGCATTTCTATGTCCACTATTGACAAAGTCTGGGTCTGCAAAGCCACACGGATTCCACTTTAAGTAGGGTACAAAAGTATGAGTCGGGGCAGGAGCAGCTCAAGGTCCCTGGACCATGGGGGCTTTCGGAGTCCCTGCATGGGAGCCTTCCAACCTGTGTCCCTGGGCTGCTTGCAGGTGCTTCAGCTGGAGCACGAGGGTGACTGGGAATGGGCTCCTGGCACATGCCAATTCACATTTTGCACCTCTGCATTGGATCTCGGCTGGAGGAAAGGCCCAAGTGCTAGAGAAAAGAAAAATAAAGTTTGCAAACTTTCAGTCTAGCACCTGATATAGGCAATGAATAGAGAAGTTAAGGGTGTAGTTTGAGGTCACGTGGCTAATAACTGGCCAAGCAGAAGCAGGGTTGAGCTCTCTGCACTGCCAGCCATGAACCCACCTATGACAGTGCCAATTCCAGGGCAGCCTTCTTCCAGGCTGCAGGACCAGCCTCCTGCAGCAGAAGAGCTGCCCTCCCTTCCTTCAGCTGACCGTGGAATGCAGGTCCTGAGCACAGGACAGGAGTGTCTAGTCCCTCCCTTAGATCTGAGGGAGAGAGAAAGCAGAGAGGCCCTGAGAACACTGATGAGCGGTGCTCTGATGTGACTGTGGTGGCCTCTGCCACAACATCAGTGAGCACATGGTCACACTGTCAGCACTGCTGTGACCTGCCGCCCATGAGGCACACATGCCGCATCACCACCTCCTCACCACGGGCCTGCGAGAGGCTACGCTCATCACCATCTCGCTGCTCCATCCATGCAAAGTGGAATAATTTGCCCAAAGACATGTGCTCTGTGATTGCCAGACCCCAGCACCTGGGCTGCTTTCCTGGTGGCCTCTGAGCCCCTCTTTGGCAGGCTCAGTCCTGATCTCCTACTCTGAGCCCTGGACAGCCCCCGGCACGTTGTCTAATACAGCCTGAGGTTGCTCATCAACTGACTTTTCTGCAGGAAAATGACCCTGGGTAGTCCAGGTGGGCCACTGTCATTGCACTGGTACAGGGAGGCAGAAGAACCCATCAGAAAGAAAGGTGCAAGGTTAGGTGCAGAGCCTGAGAAGGGCAGGTGCTGGCTTAGTGGGAGCCACAAGGTCAGGAGGGTGGGTGCCTCCAGCAGAGCAAACAGGCTGGGCTGACTTCTCCTCAGAGGCCCTGCCCACACCTTGATTCTACCCCATGGGACCATACAGTTGTGTTGCCTTGGGTCACTGTGCAGGGGCAGAAGCCAAGGTGCTCACTGCTAAAACAGCCCACTCCGGCTGTGACGCCAGACCTGCAGGACCACCTGTTCCTCTTCACGTCATAGCTACCACTTCAGCCCCACCCCAAACACAGCACATCAGTGATCAGATTTGAACTTGAGTTTGGGAGGAATGGATGGCTTATAAAGCCCTTCATAACACCCTGGGGAGTGAGGAGTCCCATGGTGCCCTTGGGGCCCAGGGTTATCTCTGCCAGAGTGATTTTTTGATACAAAAAAACTACTGTATTCTCAACCTCAAGTCAGCTTGGACTACCCACCCCCTGTCCTCAGCCTCAGGTCATCTTGGACTACCCACCTGTGGTCCTCAGCCTCAAGTCAGCTTGGACTACCCACCCGCGGTCCTCAGCCTCAGGTCATCTTGGACTACCCACCTGCGGTCCTCAGCCTCAGGTCATCTTGGACTATCCACCCGTGGTCCTCAGCCTCAGGTCATCTTGGACTATCCACCCGCGGTCCTCAGCCTCAGGTCATCTTGGACTACCCACCTGCGGTCCTCAGCCTCAGGTCAGTTTGGACTACCTGCCCGCGGTCCTCAGGCTTCTCTGCACCTGGCGCAGCTCTGAGGTCTGCACTTTGGGATGGATGACCTGGGGCTGCCAGGCTTGTCTTGGGTCTGGCTGACCTGTCCCAAGCATGTGGCTGGGCCAGCAGCAGGTGGGGTCTGGCACCTTCTCTGGCTGCAGCAGGAGGGTGGGGACTGAGGATACTGGACAGAGAACACAGCAGGGCCCCTGCAGGTGAGACCATGTACAGCCCCAGAGAGTGGCTGTGGAGCTGACCAGTGTGCTGGTGCCATGGAGACGGGGTGTTTTGTTGATGGAATAGACAAGGGAATGGCCTATTGGTGCCCGCAAAGCAGAGTTCGTGAGCCTTGCTGAAGTGCTGGGATCTGCTGCTCCACGTGGACTGGAGCTTGAGTAGGTCCCTGGTCTCCTGGAAATCTGTGTGCCAGTTTTGGAGTCCTCTCGGGCCTACTCCACCAGACATGGCCATGCGGCAGAGCGCATTCTTGTACGACCACATGTAGTCCACCAGGCAGGTTGCAAATGCAGGAAGACAGTGATGCTTTCTCATCCGACAAACCCAAGTACTGCTATGATGGCATCCGTTAGAGGAGCTCCTCTGTGACTGAGGGTGGGAGGGCCCTGGCTGTCTCCACTGTACAGGGACTGGGCAGTGAGCTCACGCCATCAGTATGCACTTGATAGGTTGCCTCTGTGCACATGTGAGTCTGCATTCATGGTGTGTAGGTGTGCAAGCTCTGTAATAGTGTGCACATGCATTTTGTGTGTGCCCAAGTGTATGGATATGCACGTGTGTGTGGCCTGTGTAGGTGTGCAGTGTGTATGGTATGTGTGCTTGCATGCATGTGTGCATGCGTGTGGATATGTGGGTGTATATGTAGGTATGGGTGTGTGCATGTGTGTGGCCATGTGTGTGCACATATGTGTGGTGTGCATGTGTGTGGATGTGGTCGTGGGCACTGTGTGTGGTGTGCATGTGCATGGGTGTGGTCATGGGTGTACATGTGTATGCACATGCTTGGGTGTGTGTGTGCATGCAGGTGTATGTGGGGTGTGTGTGGGGTGTGGGTATGTTTGTGGATGTGCATGTGTGTGCACGTGGGGGTGTGAGTGTAGGTGTGCATGTGTGTGGGTGTGCACATGTATGTGCATGTGTGTGCATGTGTGTGGATGTGGGTGTGTGTGGGTGCATGTGCGGGTGTGTGGGTGCATGTGCAGGTATTTGTAGGTGTGCAGGTGTGTGGATGTTGTGTGTGCAGGTGTGTGGATGTTGTGTGTGCAAGTGTGTGGGTGCGTGTGCAGGTGTGTATAAGTGTGCAGGTGTGTGGGTGTGTGTGCAGGTGTGTGGGTGTGTGTGCAGGTGTGTGGGTGTGTGCGCAGGTGTGTGTGGGTGTGCTTATCAGCTGCACTTCCTGCTTCATTCCTCCACCTTCTGCCAGAAGGAAGTGGTCCTGACCTTCCTCCCTCCTCATTGCAGGGTCATCAGGTAAGCTTCGCCTCTGTGGGAAGAAATGTTCCCTTCACATGCTTCCCGCTCTCAGTGAGTGCTGACTTCTGTGTGGCAGGGTGCACTGAGAGGCCATGATGTAGGGTGCTCGGGAGGGTGGGACAGGGCCAGGACTTCTGTGTCCTTCATGGCCACAGGCCACACTCGTCCACGGTCTCGGGCCTGGGGCCGAGTGCTGGAGATGCCTGGTCTCACTGAAGCCCCTCAGCGACTGTGTTTAAGCGCCCTCGAGGTGAGGCCGCTGTGGACATCCTTTGGGCAGTCGGGGCGGGTGGGGCTGCCACTCTGCCGTGGATGGCTCCTCCTGGCAGGCCTCGCCTTCCCAACATGCCTTCTGCCATCTTGCTTCTAGCAGGAGGGAGGGCAATGCCTGGCCTTAGAATCCAGAGCACACAGTTCCCAGGAGCCGGCGGTGTCCGGAGTGTGGGAGGGCCTGGCTCAACTGGCCCCCAGGCGACAGTTCAGGTTTACACTTCTGCCTGCAGACTTGGAAGGGCAGCAGGACTGAAGCCACGGCTCAAGCTCAGACTCACCGTGGCCATGGGCTGCTCTCCTGTGGCTCGGCCCCTGGGCTTGGAGGAAAGTTGCAGAGTTGGTCTGGTTGCACGATGGCTTCCAATGCCCGCATTTTCCCCAGGCAGTGCTGGCCAGCCGTTATTTTCCATCCTAAGATTAGTTAGAGAATCCAGATGTCTCATTCGCTGAAAACACATGTACCCAAATGCACTGCTTTATTGAAATAATCTTTTGGAACTTTTGTTTTCCCCCCATTTGTCTATCCAGAAAATATTTGATTCTGTTCCTCTAGAAGTTTCTCTTGGGCAATCCTGCTGTCCATCACCAGTGAGCCTAATCTCTTGGTAAACATGTCTGGAAGCACACTTCCAAGTATTTATTTGGGTGCAAGAATGGAGAAGAAGTGCTGATTTCAAACTCCAGCTCACAGGGACTGAAGTTTGCAGCTGAAACTGCCCAGCAGAGTTTGCCAATGTGTAGTCATTTCCTTCTTCCTGTAAGCAGGTGATGGGAAAACCCGAGACCTGAAGGCCGATTAAAGAATATCATTCCAAAACACCTATTCCTGCCAGGAAGACCTGAGCACCGATTTGGGGCTGTTTCCATCCAGGAATGTACTCTTTCAGACAGTTTGTCTGTATTCTTTCTTACAGTGCTTTTGGAGAAGAGAGTTCGGTGGATCTGTGCCCTTCCTCTATAGATAAGGAAACTGGGGCACGGAGAGGGAGTTTGGCTCCCCACACCATTTTCAGGACAGAGACAGAGGTGAGACAAGACTCCAGGCATCTCCAGTGCAAGCCTTGGGAATTTTCTCTGCACCCCGCTATTCCCTGATTGATTTCCTGACACTAGGTGATTGTCTGCTTCTGTGATGGTAATCGCCTCATGTTGTGTCTTTATAAAAATTCCCAGTCATAATGCACACTTTGAAGCAATGCAAAGGTTTTGAATTTGCAATTCTAAACTTCCATCCAACTCTAAGAAAATCATGATTTCTTTGTAAGATGTTAGACTTTAGAATACGTTTAATTTGTAGGCATAACTTTCTCTGATCAACTCAGAGAAAATATCATTTCCAGGCAAAGGCAGGAGAAATACTGCTGTAGTTTTTTGCTGCATGAACTTGAAAAGGAGAATCTTGATTTCCATCCACTTAGTCTATTGAAGGGGGGATTGATTTTGTGATCTTTAAACCAATGTACATTCATCCATATTAATCGTAAGAAAATGTAAACAGGCTTATGGTCCTTCACTTTAATTTTGTATTTTTGCTTTTCTCTATAATGCAGCAATTTAATGAATAGAGTGGATAAATGGAAGATATGGAAATGTAGCTAAACAGTTTGCTAAAATAATAGCATCCTTTCATGTTCTCTCCAGAGCTCTCTATTCATGTATCATGATGCCAAGTTTTGGCAAATAAGCCAAGTTTGAATTAAGTTACAGCCAAGTATTTTCCTGTACCATTCAATTTATTCTTGGCAAACTTCAGAGTATTTATAATAAAGTCCCATTTTGAACATTCTCGGGCCCCAGTAGAGTTCTAATAACACTGGGTATTTATTTAATGTCTAATTCTAGGAGTTCAAAGCACTTTATAGACATTCCTTGACTGATCTTAATATCCCTGCAAGATTTTACAGATTGGAAAAATCAACTGAGGCACGGAACTTGCTTGAGATCACCCAGGAAGACCGCGGAATGCCCTAAATTAACCACGCTCCCGACACGCAGAGGTTCCCGTGCCTCAGAAGGGACGCATTCCCCAGCTCTTATCTAAACGCCGTTGAATGGAGTTATTTGTTTATTTCTCCATGGAGACCTTTAATTAGGGAAAGCAGAAACCCTCCAAACACCTCTGTTTGTATGTCATAGCATTAATTGGGCAAAATATCTTTTAAATATTTTGATTCTTTGGCAATGAAGTTAGCATGCTGGTGGCTGGAGATTAAACAGCTTGGAAGTCTGTCCCATTTGGATAAAGCAGAGGGAGGGGTTTTTCCATGGCTTCCAGAATAGGTGCAAAGCAGCCTTGGGGGGGCCATCGGGGGAGGTGTTCCAACCCCTCTGTGACACCTCCAGCACCTACAGGCATCGACCTGAACCTTCCTGCTGTTCGCCTGTCTCATGTCCTTGGACCCTGGCTCTCGGGTACTTAGCATTCCATGGGTGCTGTTTGGGTTTGGCTAGTTTTTCTTCTGCTAAACTCCATTTGTGTCTGAGATGTGGGAGAAATCACATGGAGTTTGCTGCAGATATTAAAGGAAGGTGATGGGGCTGGAGCGGTGGCTCAGCAGTTACGGCGCTTGCCTGGCATGTGTGAGGATACGGGTTCAAACCCTAGCACCACGTACACAACTGAGTGTCAGAGCATCAAAAACCACATGAGAAACTAAATAAATTTGATTCTTTCTCTCTCTCTCTCTCTCATTGTCCCTCTCTAAAAAAAAAAAAAAAAAAAAAAAAAAAAAAAAAAAAAAGAAAGAAGGAAAGAAAGAAAGAAAAGAAAAAAAGAAAGGAAAGAAAGAAAGAAAGGTGCCGGCAGGCCTCTCCCTGGCCAGGTTTTGCTGGGTGTCTCGTGCGGTGAACTAGCCCTTGTTTTGCAGGCTGTCCTCTGAAGCACAGATGGAGAGGCCTTTCGAGGCCTCTTCCTGATAAGTGCAGAGGGGCCGTCTGCTCCCAGCCCTGGCGTGGGCCTTGGGGGAGCCCGCAAGAGAATAGGTGCTTGCCTCTACGATGTGTTCAACTCACAGCCCACGTGTGGCCTGGTGGCCCTCTCCAAGGTCAACCTGTTTCTGTGTCCTTCCTCTGTGACACCTGGGAGCTGCATACAGAGGCAGACCCTGGAGCGGAGCGGAGTTCCCCTGCGGAGCCCGAGTGGTGGTATGGCTGTGGCTGTCACTCAGCTTCTGGGTGCCTGTAAATGGTGAATGATGCTGATCGGCCCTGAGATCAGGGAGGGAGGCTCCAGGGCTGAGTGCTGAGAATTTCTGCATGGTGCCATACCTGGAGGAGATGGCAGAGCCATTGGGGTGCCCAGTCCTTCCTCAGGATCAGTGAGGGTGTGGGTATTGGCAGGGGTTGTTCCGGGATCTTCACAAGACTCCAGTCACCTGGGGGTGACAGTGGGCCAAGATGGAAGTACCCTGGGCATCCCTTTAGCTGGGACAGTGGTGACTCCTTGGAAAGGAGGG
>PVKS010010421.1:0-60243 GCA_004027875.1 Aplodontia rufa | reverse complement strand
TGCTGTGTCACTGTAATGTGCTGATTCTAAGTCCCCTGGAAAGATTCCCAGGAGTGGAATAGCAGGGTCGTATGGTGGAGTCATCCCTAATTTCTTAAGGATTCTCCATACTGCTTTCCAGAGGGGCTGTACCAGTCTGCAGCTCCACCAACAGTGTGTTAGTGTGCCTATCTCTCCACAGCCCCTCCAGCATCTATTGATGTTTATTTTCTTCATCTTTGCCATTCTGACTGGTGTAAGGTGATATCTTAAAGTGGTTTTCATTTGCATTTCTCTGATTACTAATGATTTAGAGCACTTTCTCATGTATTCATTGTCTTGATCAATGTCCTCTGGTGAGAAGTCTCTGTTTAGCTCTTTGGCCCATTTGTCAATTGGACTTATTATAATCTTAATAGCATTTTTATACTGTCTAGCATCATCAATTTAACACATTTTATTGAAGCTGTGTGTCAGGAAATCTCTAAAGTTTCTGAAATGATCAGGCTGATATGAGAGCATACATAGGTTACCACAAAGGAGTGTGAATAGTCTAAATCTGAAGGTAACTTCCCCTGAAATAAGTGACATACAATTTGCACTTTAGCTTTTTAATGTATTTTGTGCACAAAATGGTTTGTTAGCTAAATATAATGAAAAATTATTATCTTTAAAAAACTTACATTATACTCTGTAAGGAAGAATTTTCAAAATTGAGTTTTCCCAATCCAGGAATCAGCTGGGTATGTTCAAGAATTCATCCTGTTTTGCAAACCTTGGCTTCCAAGTCTTTATTACAGTCATAGATGTTGACATTAAAATAATTGTATAACAGGTAGGACTTAGGTAATTGCTTTCTCTTTTCTTAAGAAATTTTATATTACAAAAATTTGCATTATAAAAGCAATGTATTTTTTTCAATGTAGGAATATGATTCAAGGGTCTTAGATTCTGGATTAAAAGTCTAAACATTCTACACAGATTTCAATGACAAAAATTTTTAAGTAAATAAAATATAAATGCTTACCTGTAAAAGCTTAAGATGACTGAGAAGATCCAGAATTTGGTTACATTTTGCTTTTGATAAATACTAATGATCTCATTATATTTATAATCACTAGCACCATCATTGCATGTTACTTCAATACATTCATATACTTCATCCTCTTTATCTCTCTTTGTAATGGTAAGCAAGACATACATCACTGAATCAAAGCAAGTGAGGTCTGAGCAATAAATGATCATGTCCCTGTTTTCTGATGGCTATCAGCATGATGCAACACATTTTCTCATGAAAATGATACCAGTATTTGTTAAACACTCTTGCAAACACTTTTATATAAAACAGTTAATTTATCATCACAAAAGCCCTGTGAGATTGGTACGGATTATGACTCCACGTTAGTAATGATAAAGTAGTTCCAGACTAGTAAATAGCTGCACTGGGATTTGAACCAACAATGGAGTCTCTGTAGCTCATGGTCTTAAATGGTTCAGCTGGATAGTGCCTATCTTTAATCTACTAGCACTATGAAAACGACATTGGTAGAAATGTCTGATTTTGTTACAATATGTCCTGTAAGAAATGAGTACATTTTGCTGTATCATAAGTTGAAAAGAATACATATATGCTCTTATAAATTTCTAATTATTCCGTACTGAGATATTGAGGACCATTCTGATCTACTATATCTAAGAAACACATCATTCTGTGATTTAATTGATCATTGTTTTTTCATTGATTCTGATGACATTTTCTGATTTCTGGTGCTCCATTATCTGCTTCTTATTTTTGTTATTTTTTTTATCATTAGCAGAAAAGAATACATTTCATTTACAAATCAGGACAAATTGTAATCTTTAAATTACATTTACATATTAGTTAGTACTTGTTTTCTAAGAAGGACTCTGCTTCCTTTTTTTCATTTTTTAAAATCATAACTTTATGGAGATATAATTCACTTGCCATGCAATAAAGCCATTTAATGGTACAATTCAATGATTTTTAGTATATTCTCCCTAATCAATTTTAGTACATTCTCATTGCCTCAAAAAAAGTCTCATACCTTTCCCCACTTCTCCCCCCCAAAAAACAAAAATTGTCTGCACATGTATTACTATTCTGGATATTCCATATAAACAGAATCTTCTGTATGGTCTTTAGTGTCTGGATGCTTTATCTTGTTCATCCATGTTTTAGCATGTATCAGTACTTAATTCCTTCCTATTTTCTGCCAAATTATAGTCCACTGAATGGATATACCACATTTGTTTATCAGTTCATCTGTTGATAGACATCTGGATTGTTTCCACTTTGGGGCAATTATGAACAGTGCTGTTGTGAAGTGTGCTCGTGTTTTTGTGAGGATGCACTTTTCATTTCTTTTGGGGTATATATATGGCAGAGGACTGGTTGGATCATATAGTAACTCTATATTCTTTTGAAGAACTGGCAGACTCTTATCTAAATTGGATATGCCATTTTTCTCCACATCCTCACCAACATTTCTTATCACCTACTTCATTTTTTTAAAAAATTATAGGTATCCTAATAAGTAAAGTGGAATCTCATTGTGGCATTTCCCTGGGCACCATCTTTGAAGCCCTTTTTCATGAGCTTATTGGATATTTGTCAATCTTCTTTGAAGAAATGTCTATTTGGATCCTTCATCCATTTTAAAATTTGGGTTATTTGACTTTTAGCTATTGAGTCATAGAAGTTTTTACATTTAGATGTTTAGCATACAAATGTTTTTTCCACATTTTGTTGGTTGTCTTTTTACTTTCGTCATGATATCCTATGATGCATAATAATTCTTAATATTGATGAATTCCAAACTACCTTTTGGTTGTTGCTACTGCTTTTGCTTTTGGGGTCATATTTGCGAAGTCATTGCCTAAATCACGGTCACCACATTGACTCGTACATTTTCTTCCCAGGGTTTTATCGTTTCAGCTCTTACATCTAAGTCTTATTCATTTTGAGTTTCTTTGTTGTGTGATCTGAGGACAGCGTCCAACTTCATTATTTTGCATGTGCGCTCTTGAGTTGGCCTTGCACAATTTCCTGAAAAGAATATTTTTTCCCCTTGAACTGTCTTGGCCCCCTGATTGAAAACAATTGACTGCAAATATGGGAGTTTATTTCTGGACTCTTGATTCTATGCACTGATGTGTTGATTTTAGGTCAGTACCACACTGTCTTGATTACTATAATAGGTTTTGAAACGGGGAATATTAGCTTTGAGTTCTTTGTAGTTGGCTTTCACCAGGTTGGAGAAATTTCCTTCTATTCTAGTTATGAAAGGGTATTTGATTTTTTTCAAATCTTTCTGTGTGTGTCTATAGAAATGATCATACTTTTGTCCTTAAAGGACTTTGCTTCCTAATGAGGGGTCATGTAATCTACCTATCATTCAATATCATTCAATTTTTTGTGCAATGTATAAATGTAAGACCTCTATTATCCCTGTTTCCATCTGCTGCATTCATATATATATAACTTCACCTCTTTAAAATTCAGTTTATTAGCCTGAAACATGTGACTTGAACATAACTCGTAACAAAAATTCTGCAACAATGTCTGAGCCATAAAGCTGTTAGATGCTTCTTTGTTCCTTACCAAGTGGAGGAGGCTTCCTTGCTTTCTCATTTGCATAGAATTTTTACCATGGATGAATGACAAATTTTGTCAGACATGTTTTCTGTATCCGTTGACCTAATCACATGGTTTCTGTCCTATGGACTGTTATTTTGATGTACTTCTGCAACAGTATTTTCTACTCTCCAGAAAATTCTCTAATATTGTCATTCACTGTTCTCCCTGCTATACTCTTTATTCAGGCATGCACTTTCTTCTGTTTCTTGATTCCCTTCATGTTCCCTGTAGAATTCTCTCAATATATTCCTATGGTTAATATTTTCACTTTCCTCAAGTCTTTGCTCAGATTTTATCTTCTTCATGAGGCAGACCCTGATGATTCCATTAAAAATTGAAATCTGAACCTGGCACTTATGAAGATACTTCTTAATCTGGTCCATCTTGCTATAGCATTTATTACCTTCTAATATGTTATGTAATTGACTTCTCATTGGGTTTATTTAGTCTTTTCCTGTTATTCTATCCCAAATCTTCTTTTCTCCTTCTATCCTACTGAGTCTCATGAGGGTAAGGATCATTACTGATTTTATATTTTTATGTATCCCAAGCACCTACATGGGGTTCATAGTAGATGCTATATCCATATTTCTTGAATGAATCACTTATCAATGGAAGGAACACTTGAAAGTTTTATTTTTTTCTCCTTGTTTGTCTCAGTAATACAGTTACCAGTGAATTTTCCCATGTGCCTGAGGAAGGAGAGATGATGACTATAGCGAGTACCGTGTCACCTTAGGAAAAGAAATAGGCCCAGTGTGTGTGTATGTGTGTGTGTGTGTGTGTGTGTGTGTGTGCGTGTGTCTGTGTGTGTGTGTGTGTGCATATGCACACACAAATATTCTTATCTCACATTAATACAGAAAACAGCTGTGATGAGCTAAACTTTGTGTTTCTAACCATGTTGCCAGGGCAGTATGAGGAAGGAAGCTGTCTTCAGATTCAGGAGCTTGGATTGGGGTGGGCTCAAGTCACTTATGCAGAGGAGGTAATGGGTTTTCCTAGAAGAAAGAAGTGAGGAGATGTTATATACAAAGTTCATGGGTGTTCACCACTGTCTTTATTTCCATGTGAAACCTCGATGGCTCAAGTGTATTTGACTAAAGCGCCCCAGTGATCAGATATGTCAGTCCATTTCAAATCATTTTAAAGTAGAGTCACTCAAAAAGAGGGCACAAGCCTTCAGTGCCAAGCTCTTTTCTTAACCATTGAAAACTCAGGAAATTTTGTTTATATTGTGTTTTGCTCCCAATCCTTTTCAACTGACCACATCATGAGCTCGTTCTGAATGCACACAAAGAACGCACTTGGATTGCCACAAAATTTGTGTTTATTTTGAAGAAAATTACTTTAATCAGCAAAAACAACTTCTATTTTGGAAAAGTTCTCCATAACTTATAGCAATTATGGAAAAATATAGAGTTGAAGAAAGACACCACAAATGAAAAGAGGAGAATTTATAAAGGATAAAAATAGACATTCCAAGAAAACATTTCAAAAAGGCAAGTTATTTGAAATATTGAGTTCCCAAAGCATTTGATATTTACTTGTATCAGAAGTAAAATTCTATAGAGTGAAACAAAATACCAGTTATACTTATATTATTTGTTAGTGAATTTATGTAATACTAATATTTTATTTTATTGAATATTATTTAAATATATAATATTTTATTTGGTAATCAAACAAAGACAGGAACTATTTTTCCACCTTACAGATAACAAAACTAAGTTCTTAGTAGTTCAAGTAGTTCAAGTTGTTCATTCAGTATCATCTGTCCTTGATATAAGGTGGGGGATCAGACTAGGTAGGACCACCTATCTGATTCTAAACTCAGTTCTATATTTTAGATGACAATAATGTTCTTCTAAGACATTTGAAGCTATTGCCTTCCAAGTCACATTGAACAATTCACTCAACTGTTCTATCTCTCATGACAGCAGGAAGATTGACCCAGGTGCATCAGGGTCAAAGTGCTTTGTACTATTTGTGTAAATCCAACATCCTAACCACTGAGGCAAAGGAGAATTCATACATCAACTCTTTAGCTTATCATTACCACAGCCCTGGGGTTAAGAATAGAAGCCAGCTGGTGAAATTCAGGAATGAAAATGTATATTGAAGCCAGTCCTTATTATCAGAAGATTGATCCCCATAGTAAGAATGAGTCATTGCTACCCAACAGAATACTCCATATAGAAAGCATTCCATTGATTATTTCTCAGCTATAACATGATGTTATGAATCTAGGAACATCTATTACATTGGTACTTGTAATGAAGATTGACAGTAATTAGAAACTGAATTCATCTTTATAACAATAAGACATTTTTTAATGCTATTTGCTATAATTTATATTAAACACTAGAAATCACAAGACCTAATTAATTAAAAGGAAATAAATAATGGCCTATTTGTGAAGACTGGAAAAAATTAACTAAGGAGATATATTCCTAAGCTATCTGTCTGTATAGTGATTAATCCATGCTTCCATTTTGGGTAGAAAACAACATTGGAATTCCCTATGGACTATTATACTACAGGTCTTGCTGGTTGGTTTCTCTCCTACCTTGTTGGGTAAAATTAGGGAAGACACTATACTTCTCTGAGTCACCATGTTTCATTTAAAAAATGTGGACACTATTATCACTTCCACAAATATTTTAAAAGGAAATATTAGGACCACACACACATATATACATATACTACGTAACAAATTGTATAGTCTGAAACATACAAAACCTTTTTCCTTGAAGCATTATTAAATCACTCTGAAAGATTTTATTTCAATAATTTTGTTACTGTTGCCACTAGCCAAAGATACTTGTGACCACAACTTTTCATACTAAAAGGAAGGCCAAGGAGTAGAGTGCGATGGGGGCTGATAGATGCTCTTGCTTCTTAGAAACCTTAATGCTGTCTTTATAGATGTAGCACTAGTGAGGATATTATACGTCTCTACCCATGTGAGCATCAGCATGCTTTCAGGAAAGTGCTGTTCATGGTAAGGAATGTGTAGCAGGAGCATTAGGATTTTTACTATAAAATTAATAACCACAAAAATGTGCAATGGGATTTTGTTTTCTAAGTAAACTTTGAGTAGCATATTCAGTGTTTATTTAAAGAAATGGTTACCATGGTATTCTTGCAGAAAAATATACAAGTACCTGAAAACAAAACCAGCAATTTTAGTATTGTTTATTTGGATGAAAAATATAACTCTATAGAAAGAATACTTGTGGTTAATATTATAGAAACATGGCCCCTGGATGCCTTTGAACATACAATTTGATTTGGAGTTTTTTTCTAAGGGGGAAAAAAAGTCTGAAAAGATTTTTTTTTTTTTTTTAGAGAGAAGGATAGTGAGAGAGAGGCAGAGAGAATCAAATTTTATTGAGCTTTTCACAAGGCTTTCATTGCTCAGAGACTTCTTAGTTGTGTACGTGGGTGCTGGGGTTTGAACCCGTTTACTTGCACATGCTGGGCACCGTAACCACCAAGCCACCGCTCCAGCCCCTGAGAAGATTTTTTAAAATACATATATTATTTTTATTTCTATAGCAAAGTAATTACATTTATTAAAAGTTAAGATCACACGAATTTTTTAAAAGAGAGATGGATAGTGAGAGTGAAAGAGAAAGTGAGAATTAATTTTATTTTTTTTTTCATGTAACTTTCATTCCTTGGACACCTCATTGGGTATGTGATGCTGGGGTTCAACTTGAATTCTTGTGCATGCCAGGCAAGTGCTGTAAACTCTGAGCCACCCATCCAGTCCCATTGCACATTTTTTTAAAAAGAGTGGAGAGAGAGAGAGAGAGAGTGAGAGAGAATCCATTTTTATTGAGTTTTTCACAAGGCTTTAGTTGCTCCAACTTTTAGTTGTGTATGGGGGTGCTGGGGTTTGAACCCGTGTACTTGGGTATGCCAGGCAGGTGCGGTAACCTCCAAGCCACAGCTCCAGCCAATGATTGCACAAAATTTTAAAAATAGGAAAGTTCATGTTCTTTAAGATCTGCCTGCACTCATCACTGTGTGATGGCTGTCACCAAGCCTCCTACTGGCCACTTCCTGTGTTTCCCAATGTGTGAGTTGTCACAAATGCTGCTCTTTCATGAGTTTTCCTTTCACTGGATGACTCCATTTGATTTATGTTCCCTTTTCTTCCCCCATGACCCTTCTTCTTGGTGTACTCTGTTCCATTCTTTAAGACTTCACTGAAAAAAATTTCATATTTTGAACTTTCCTCTACCACCTAATAATAGTAAGAATTTCTTCAGGCCTTACATAATTAATTTTGTTTACTTTTGTACTAAGTATACAATGTAACTGTAGTTTACAACTCAGACTTGCAAATCTGAGTTGTTTCAGAGAAAGGATCATGTAGGAAAAAATTAACAGATTCTGGTTTAATTATTCGTTTGTTTTTCATTTCAGCACATGTTTGTGAAGCACTTACAATATGTCAAGAAGGCAGCCATAAATAAAAAATGACAGCTTTTGCTTTCTTGAAACTTACATGTACCTATCTCCAAGTACGGAGATAGACTTTTTTTAAAACAATATTACAAGCAAATTTACTTTTACAACTATAGTAAATTCTGTGAAGGTGATAGTTCTGGAGTACCTGTGATAGGCCACTGTGGCCTCATCAAACAGATCAGATAATGAAAGGTCTTATGATGGGTTAGAGAACCAAAGTAAGGCTGATGTGGCTACAACAGAGATAGAAGGGGAACAACTGGGGAGAGATAGAAGGACCAGATCTGTTTAGAGGTCAACATCTATCCTAAGAAAAAAGAAAATTGCTGGATCCTTTACAGGAAAGTCACAACATCCTTGAAAAACAAGATCCTACCTTCTTCAGTATGTTAGCCAGATGGTGAATATCTTATCGCATGGTGTGCAGGTGAGAGGTGATAGTGATTTAGATTAAATGAGTTTGAGACGCTTTGTTTTTTTTTTTTTTTGAGTTTGAGACTCTTTCAAGTTATCTGTAGCAGGTGACATTAGTGAAGTTTCTGCTGGATTAAAAAGGTGGAGGATTGGGACTGGAGTGATGGCTCAGTGGTTACAGCACTTGCCTGGTATGCGTAAGGATGCAGGTTTGAACCCCAGCACCACCAAGTATACAACAGGGTGTCAGAGCAATGAAAGCCACGTGAAAAACGAAATAAAATAGATTATTTCTCTCACTGTCCATCTCTCTCTCTAAAAAAAAAAAAAAAGAAAAGAAAGAAAGAAAAAGGAGGATTGAGAGAGTGCCTGATGCTATGGATACTGTCCGGATGTCGTGTTTGAGCCTAGCAAGGTGTCAGTCAGCTGAGAAGTCCTGAATTCAAAAAGTGCCTCTGATTTTTCTTGTGGCTTCTTCTTCTTGCTCAGTGCCTCCAACAGCGTACTAGGGAGTATCTACGGAATTAAGTTTTTTGGTTTCAGTGTTTAAAACTATTACTCTGCTCGTGCCACTGTATGTAGTAGTGTTTTTTTTTTTAATTTAAAAATAAGGCAGAATTCGTTCCCTTAAGGCACTTACATTTACAATTCGATTAGGAAAATAATTATGTATGTTGCATATGTATTTATTCTCCCATTATTCTAGGGTATAGTGTTTTAGGTATGATTTTAAAAGATGAATTGGGATCGCAAGGACATAAGAAACTTAGGAAGATGGAAGAATTAAAAAAATAATGCAAATAATGACATTTTAGTATTACTTTAGTAAAACATCTTGAAACAATATCACAGTGGTGATTTTATAGGAGTATGATTGGGGCACAGATATGATGTGAGTCCTAATTTGTCACTCAAAGTGTTTGATATAAGAAATGCAGCAGCTAGAACCTTTGATTGAGAGTTTTGACTGATTGTATGGAGATTACTTGCTTAATTTAGAGGTGGAAAGTTATGGGGCTTGAGCGGTGGCTCAGCGGTTAGGGCACTTGCCTGACATGCGCAAGTACACGAGTTCAACCCCAGCACCACGTACACAGCGAAGTCTCAGAGCAATGAGAGCCATGTGAAAAACTAAATGACAATGGATTCTCTCTGTCTCTCTCTCTCACTGTCCCCTCTTTCTTTAAAAAACAAATAAACAAAAAAAGGAAGTAGAAAGTTATTTGAGGTAGGTACTACAACCACCAAGTTTCATTCAGCTCAATTTCATATTTAAGCACGGTATATTCTTATTTTAAGTATTTCTTTGGTTAATCACACTTAAGGTTTCATTAACTTCATTAGAGTAAAAATACAGAAAATCAGTAATGAGCAATTTTTAACCCATATGTGAGTGAACGAGACACTACATTTTTTGATTTGAGCTTAAATATATTTCATGCAGTTCCAACAAATCAGTAAATATATTTTTATTTTGAAATTAAGTACTTTTGGTAAAAGTATTCAATCAAATCCAAAAAATAATTTTAAATACTTATTAAAGAAATGAATTTGCTACTGGGTTTATCTGAACTTGATAGTTAATGAATAATCTCTCCCTTAAGGAATTCAGCTAAGCATTAAGAACGAATGAAGATTGGGAGATTTCAGTAAAAGTCAAGATTTCTGAGGGCAGGAAAATGCCCTTTGGGCCTCTACCAAAACATCATACATGTAGATACTTAAAATATTTTCTGACTTGACAGATTTCTTTTTTTTAAGTAAACAATAACAGGGGCATTTTAAAGGACCCCCTACTACACAGGTATTTTGGTAAGAACTTACGTTTTTATTTACTTAATTCCATATATCTCATCTATTTTCCAAGAGATGAGATTAGCATCTCACAAATTAGCTTAAAAATACCTTTCATCATTTAGTCAGCTCTTTAATGAGTTTGATTCATAAATTACTACAGTTTGGTCTGGTAACAATATAACCTAGGGGAGATCATAGAGGAATTCTTCGCTGATGTTGGCCATGAACTGAAGATGTGGATAAGTCATGTTCTTGTATGAATGGTCATTCCAGAATCAGAAATCCTGAACAGTGTCACAAAGATGAGAAGTAGCATGAAAGTAAAAGGAATCAAGGTTATGAAAATAGAAGAAGGAATAAGAGATGTAAAGGTATAAGAGTTTGGAGGACTGCATTTGGACAATCACATTTCAACATGCTAAAAATAGAGAGCCATCAGCTGCAAATCTGGATTCTTGCTTCACATTCAGCATGTTGGGTTCTAATTGCAGAATAGATCAGGGGGAGCAAGATGGGAAAATAATGTCAATTTGAAGGCAATTGGATTAGTTAAGATGGTTCTTGAAGGAGATCTCAATTAAGGTAGCAAGATTGGAGATGGAGAAAAGGGAAACATTTAAGAAATGTTTCCTGGGTACATGGTCTGCGTAACTTATATTTGACTGACTTTGAAACATAAGATTCAGAAAAAAAGAAATGTTGATGTATTATTTAAAATGATGCTGGATTCTACAACAAATAAATACTAAATGTCCATGGTTTTATTAGGAAAGAACTTATTTCCCAATGACTTTCCAAAGCAGATATTCCTGACAGAGGAGTTTCTTTGTTTCAGTGTAGTGATTTAGGGACCACAAATATTCCACTTTGTGGCTCTTCTATGTTCTAATGACTTGAAGATCATTTATATTTATCTGGCAAAAGGGGAAGTAAGGTTTGTTGGAGGAAGACCTGCTTCCTAAAAATTCCAGACTGAAAATTACATATATAACTTCTCTTATATTGTATGGTCTATTAGTCATGTGGCCAGATCTAAATAGAAAGACCAGAAAGTACCACTGAGTCATGTACCCAGACAAAGAAGAGAACAACAGGTTCTGAGGGACAAATAGATTTGTCTCCAGATCACTTTAAAGATTCAAGCATGTGACTGTAAGGGCATTGGTGGTTCTCCCTAATACAAATGACAACAATAAGAATAATGTTAGGATGTTCTGAATATGTTTAGTGTAAAGTTTAATAGTGTTCTGTTGGAGATTTCCAGTATGAAATCAGTTTGTAGGTCTGAAACTTGGAGAAAAAGTTTGGATTGCTTTCTGAATAGGGTTGGATGAAGGAGCATTTATAAGTTAATCAGGCAGTTGTAGAATGTATTCAATCAATAAATGTATGTTGATGCTAGAAATGAAAAGATGGATAAAATAGATATGTTCATTTCTCTTTAGGGAAAGAAATGTGAATCCTTGACTAGATAAAGGAATTAGGAAATTGAAAATAGAAACATTTAGCTTCACACTGTGTTGTTGGTCTAACAAGGCACTAAGGTGATGAATATGTCCTATAATTGTTACGTGTGATATAGTGTACACTGGCCACATGTAGCTATTGACCATTTGAAAAATAGCCAGTATGACCAAAAAAATCAGATTTTTAATTTTACTTGTTTTTGTTAATACAAATTTAAATCTAAATAACCTGGAACTTCTATAACACGGGCTGGGTTTTAACTTATTTAAACAATAACAACCAACAGTAACAGCAAATACCTCTGGAGCACTTACCATATGCCAAGCACAATTCAAAGCACTTCATATTAACCAGATTAGTTTTCAGGATGCCTCTTTGAGATGGGTACTATTATTATAGCGGTCATTGTTTCTGATAAGGAAACTAAGACACAGAGTGGTGAGATATATTTCTCTCCTTAGGAGACATACTTTCAGTGCAGGCAAGAGACAGACATAAAATTCCATTGCGGTCATGGAAAGAATTATGAAAGAAACTAATAAGCAGGAAGGAGAAATAGAAAATAACCTGAAGACGGAAATGAAGAGACTTCAGTGGAAAGTGGAATGAGCTAGGAATGAAATAAGGCAGAGAGGCTGAGCTAGTTCAATAAAATCTCTCATGAAATCTGAGTGTTCATTGCTTCTTTTCTGTGGCCTAGAAGTACACAATGTTCAAGTCACTCTTATCCATCTGGCAAATACCCAATCGTCTTTTGACCTTAATCCTTCTTTGGAGTATAGCACATGGACCCACCAATGGTACAGAAATATTGAAATATCAAAGCTGAAAGGAGGTGTTCCCCTTTTCTGCCCTCAGCCTTTGGTTGGTCCAACTCGCATTTGCTTAAAGGCAGGGAGCTGCTGCCATGGCCTGGCTGCCCTCTTCTCAGAGCAGGTCAAACTGCCTGGAGCTGAGCTCAGCCCATTTCCATGCATCATTAAGGCTGGATAATGATTAGCTAAATTATTTCTTCTCCAAGCCTAATGAGCTGTGAGGTAATACATTTGTGATTCAGTCTAAAAGATAGACTAGTAGATGAAGTTTTTGTCCAGAAATTCTTTTTCCAGAAGCTGTTCACTCAACCCAATATGGCTCCTCCATTGGCATGGAGAGCCACAGTCCACCTGGCAACCTAAATCATTTATGAACTATTATTATCGTAGGGATAACGATTTTTCTTAATTTATACTACAAGTGTTTGTACACAGGTGTATATTCTTTTGGGGGGGTATGATAATTCAGAATCCTGAAGATTTTTCTAATTAAGGTTACAATAAATACTGTTCTGCTGTTTGCTACTTTCACTTTTCCTAGAAATTGCTTCCTTGTTTATGCTTTGTTGGTATGTTTAGTATAGATGTTTCTTTCATTGCAATTTATGCAATACAATGTGTTTTCAAAAAGGCAGATTCCTATATTGTCTTTGCAAATGAACTGACATTTCACATTCAAAGGAGTTGCATGTGCATGGCCCTGCATGGCTGAATGTGTTTAACTCTGCATAATAGCTTCAGTTGCCATTATTTAGAGAAAGTCACTGCTGCATTTGCCAATACCATATTTCGTGCTGGAAACTCCATTTTATGTGTTGTTAGGGGAGGCTCATTTGTGGAACAAAAGTGTTGGTGCCTGGACCTGTCTTCTCCTTGGGTGTATTGGAAGTCAATTTACTTCTAGATTCTGGCTCTGCTACCACTCTGCAGGGAAGAGGAAAAAGAAGTATGGAGTCGGCGCCAAGATCTCTTAATAATTCTGACCCCAAATTTTCCCACATCACTTCTTGCCAACGTGTTTCACTGGAAAGAACCTAGTCCAATAACCTACCTGCAAGGGAGGCTGGCAAATATAAACCAGATTAGTATCTAGCTCTGATCTCCATTTTGAAATAAGGAAATAATTGACATAAGTGAGTGGTTGAGTTTCTGACCTAGTCTAGGTATGTAAATGCTATGTAGATTCCATGGACATATCCCATTTTTTCTAATATGAAAAAATATAATCTTCATTATTGGAAATTTTAAAATTTAGCTTAACTATCTCTCTTATTGTCCAGATTACTTTGACTTTTATAAATATGTATGCAGATATATTGCACACACACATATATATATATTCCTTCTACTTTTATAAATATATTTTTTCCAATTTTCTGCCTTCACAATGCTTCAACTCCTTTCAACTCACTTCAAGCTCGAACTCCACACATAGTAAATCAATCTTTTAATGTCAACACCAGCCTTCCTGTCCTTGCTATTCTTTCATCCACTGCCTTTCAAATTTCAAGTCTGTCTCAAATGAGTTTGGCTATCAGCCTCTCAGTGAGACTTTCTGCCTCCTATCTTTCTCTCCACCATTCCATCCTATATACTCTTTTTAGATCAAATGCAAACAATTCCTAAACCCAACCCTGGAAGCCTCCACCTCAAAATTTATGGCATTTTCTTACTATGTTTTTGAATTCAGACTTGCATCACCTTGGAAGTCAATGTGCCTCTCACCATGATACCAATCTGCTTTCCTTGCATGACCTCAAATTCTGTAGAACACTGTGGTTCGGTTATTTCTCACAATCCATGTGTATTACTTTTCCATCTCTGTCCTAGCAAATTGCCACAAATTTAACAACTTTAAAACTACACAAATGCATTATCTTACTGATCTGGTGGTCAGCACTTCAGTGTGTCTCAGGGGGCTAAGATCAAGGTGTCAGTCTGTGCATCTTCCTGGAGGTTACTGGGGCACCTATACATAAAAAAGTTCTACCTTTGCTGGAAACACAGGGGCACACTTTTAATCCAAGCTATTTGGTATGTTGAGGCAAGCCTCAGCAATTTATAAGACTTGTCTCCAAGGAAATATGGGTACATTTCCTGCTTTTTAGCTTCTTGAGGCCACCACAGTTTCCTCGAATTCCTTGATAGTCTCATGGCCCCTTTTCTCCCTCTTCAAAACGATTGCATCAATCTGAACTTGTGCCTGTCTCCCCATCTCTTTCTCTTGATTCTCTCTTGTGGTTACATGGTGCCCACCAAATATTCCAGGACAACCTCCCTATTTTAAGCTCAAGTGATTAGAAACATTAATTTTATTTTCAGCTTCAATTCTCCTTTTGTCCTTTACCCAACAAATCTACACAGTGCAGAGATTATTATGTGGACATCTTAGGAATTGCATTATTCTGCCTACCACACTGTTTTCCTTTTAAGTTACTGCTCATTTTATCCTTCTTTCTTCTCTTTCCACAATTCAGAATGTTCTAAGTCACTTTACTGTTTGAAGCCTTATCCAACCTCCATCTTCTAAATCCATCTCATATTCAACTTCCTCTCCAGATCCTACTGACTGCAAGCAAATCTCTCCTTTCCTTGCCCTATGTCTGTTTTTAAACACGCAGCTTAATTTACCTAGTGTTAACTTGAAACACTGGATTGCATTTGGCATTATCTCTTTGGATGGATTGCAATCTTTTCAGAGGGAACACTCTGTGCTTTGCTCACTTTTGGTAGCCTTTGTAGAGTTTAAGAATGTTCTTACGTGCATAGAACAAAAATGCAATATGTTAATATTTATGCAATATAGTTGCAAGATACTGCATAAGATATTGAACCAATTATACTGTATGCCTTTACAAAAACGTAAATGTTTCATCCTATTGTCAAATATATTGAAGAATAACAAGGGATGATAGGAAGGGAGGAGAAGTGGAAATGTTGGAACTGAGACAAAGCAAGATACATTCCAAGCATTAGTATGTCTTGTATATACTACAGTCATGTATACAAAAATGTTTTTCATAGGCATAAGAATTATAACACTGTAGTTGGATTTTTTAGGAAAAATATAGGACCCAGAATACAGGCAAGGGATCAGGTGGATGGGAGGAGGGAGGTAGGTGCAGTTGTGTGTGTGTGATATTGAGCAAATTGCGTTGCTGTATTGTGTGCACGTGTGTGATAACAAATCCCATCATGATGCAAAGCTATAATGCACTTATAAAACAATAAATAAAATTCTTGCACATAATAACACAGAGATAGTTTCCATTGCACTCAATAGAATTTATTCATTTACTGCCAGCAACTAAGGGGTACAGCAGTGTAAGTAATCTTTTAGGGTCCGGCAACCTAACACCCACTTCCAGGTGTTTTAGGAATGTTTCCTATGTGGCTTTTTACAAGAAATGTCTACTTAAATTCCCCTCATACTGATTCTATTTCATGTGGCTTCTCTTACATACAGACTCAGGAGTAAACATGAAGAGATCATGTCTGACAGCGCGCTTACCCACACTGATCATGTTTATTGGCCTTATCCTCAAAATGGATTCCCTGGAGAAATGGGACTTAGACGTTCTTCTGAAGACCTTCTCACAACACAAGTGCCTATACAGTTTCCCTGTGTGAGATCTCCCATGAATGACAAAGTTGATTTCCAAACTCATTTTTTTCATAAGTACCTAAAGTATAGATTTTCTTCCCGTGAGGATCCTCTGTTGGCCTGTTGGCAGAACAGTTTTCTCAGGCTTTTACCCTGATCTAGAGTTTGTCCTATACTCTAATCAAATGTAGACCTCAAAACTAACTTAAAACTCATTTTCAGGCCCACTCTTTAATAATTATTTTTCTTTGCTTTTGGACTTTCCTATAAATAATAGGATTTGGAGGTGGTATATTTTAGATTTGGAGGTGGTATATTTTTCATATTTTTTACTGAAAATTCAAAGAAACAAAAAGGTTGACTTTTTATAAATTTCACACTGATATCAATTAATCTCAGTAAAGCACATATTTTGTGAATTCATGTGATGCTTCTTGTTTTCTGGAGAAAAGAGCTATGGAACTCACCATCTAACTAATACCAACAGGACTATTTCATTGGCTTTCCAGAATAAGCATGCATTTCATGCATAAGAATGACCTAGTTAACTTGTCAAGTCTCACTCTCAGTTTCTGTGACGGGCTGAAAATTATAATCCTGTCGGGCCTCAGGTAATGCTGGGGTGCTGCTGGCTGGGGACAACGCTCTGAGAAACACTGATATAGATAATGTTCCAAAGGAAGAGTGGCTTAAAAGAGAACTCATTCATATAACTATTAACTTATTCAGTCATCCCACTTAACACGTACTTACTGTGGGCTGAGGTTAGATCTCAGCAAAGAGCACATGACCCTGAATTCAATCCCCAGCAACACAAAAGAAAAGCAAATAAATAGTGCCTGTCTGCTATATCTGATTCCTAAGTCTATATTGTTTTCTTTATATTGTTTTCCTTATATTTATTTCACCTCTTGAGAGGGAAATGTGGAAGTGGCTCAAGTCCTAGATAAAGTAGTAGATAACCTCCATAAATGCATTCATAAATTAGCATTTAATTTATATGCCTCTAATCTAGCTAAATTTAGTGTTATTTGGTAAGTGTTTATAGTAGTAATAAAGGCCAAATAAGATTTTTTAAATTTTTTAAAAATATTACCAGATATATGAAAACACATCTTTACCTCTCTGTGTTCTCCCGTGCAAAATGTGTGGATTTGTACATTTTGTTATTGACTTCCCATAATAAAGTGTGAGTATTAATCATGTATGCTGTTGGCATGTATTGTGTAAGTCAAGTTTGTCTGGCTTTTACATTTTAGCACTTCTTGTTGTGTTGTTTAAGCTGTAAGTGAGAAAAAACACTACTGAATACAGAAGAAATATGAAGTGCATGAAAATTCTATGTTAAGCCACAGGTTTTTACTTATTATTGAAAGATGAAATGACATAAAAAGGAAGAATCTTTGAGGAAAGTTGACTCATTATCTAAAAGTCAAAGCTCATTGGCAGCTTTGTATGTGTTCAGCACATGTCTGCATGTGTGCCTATGTGTTTGTATGTGCATGTTTTTAATGTGTATATGTGCAAATGTGGCCTGATATACATATATTTCTCATCTATAACCTTCAAACTCAGGCAAGTCTACATTTAAATTTTGCTTTCCACCTATTATAAAGTGATTTCCAATTTTGTATACTCTTCATAAGTATTTAAATGCTTCATACATTTTTATTTAGACAAAATCATACAGCATTTTTTTTCATTCTAAGCATATAAGTCCTTCTATTCTCTAATGTAGAAAATTTTTAGAACAGTGTTCTTATGAAATATTCTTTGTGGAGATGTTCTATAGTCAATGTTACTAACTTAATGAATTTTTATGAGTTTTATTAATTTATAATGTAAACAGAAGTGTATTAAGATAATGACTTCTTCAAGTTTATCACCACATAAAATTTATGACTTTTAGTCATCATATAGATATTAAAAGTGATTTTTAATTTTAACTCATATATTTTATTATCAGTGAATTTAATCATTTTGCTCTGTTGATTTACAGTATCTCTTCCTATAATTGGTTGTACAGGTCATTTGCGCCAACATAATCTTCTTTATGTTATTTATTTTGTAGATAAGACTGATTTTTATCACTGTGGGCACTGAGCATGAAGCACAATCTCATTACTGAAAGCTTATAAAAGCACTAAATAGAAAGTGGACATTTAACTAAAATAAATAGAAACTTTGTTTCCAAATGAAAATATAATTTTTCTCGTCAAGTTTTCAGAATTAACAAAATGGAAAAATACCCATAGTTTAAACACTTTTTAAAGGTTTCACCTTAGTAGTAATAGAAAAAAAATCATAATGGTTGTTTATAAGGTAAGAATGTATACAAGATAGCATCGCTATTAATTGATATTGTTGTTTAAATTATGATATGATAATAGAAAGTTGGTAAACATGTTTTCTATTATATTTATGCTATAGTCTGAGTTATGTCCACACCAAATATGTTGAACCCTAAACTCCATTGTGACTGTACTTTGAGATAAGGTATTGGGAAGCAATGAAGGTTCATTGAGGTCATAAGGGTAAGATTCTAATCAAGTAGGATTGGTGGCTTATTGGGAGGAAGAGAGACTCCTTCCTCTGTGTTTCTAACTTGCAGGGCTGAAAGAAAGGCTATATGTGCACACAGTAGGAAGGTAGCCACCCACAGCCTAGGAAGGTTGTCCTCATCAGCATGTCACCATGCTGTCACCCTGATCTCAGGTTTCCAGCCTCCAAAGTTGTGAGAAAAATACCTTTCTATTGTTCAAGTCATCTAGTCAATAGTGTTTCATTATGGCATCCCATGCAAAATAAGAAAGCTAACACATTAATAATCACACAGGGACTCATATGAGTCTGTATTTTCTTATTCCTCAGGAAAATATTTCATTGAAAGCTAATGTTAAATTTTGTTCTGTAACAGCCTGGAAAATATATTTCTATTTCTGTCAGTGTCTTCTCAATAATATAATAGAAATGACAATGTATGTGTAATACTATCATGCATAAAGCAGAACAATGATTCAGATTAAGTTGCTACTGGTCCCTTCTTCCTATAAATAGAATAAGTTACAAATAAGTATACAGTGAAATTCTGAGAGTAGAAAAACACTAAAGCTTTATAAAAGGGATGAGTAAATAAAATTCACAGGTACTTATTGAACATCTATATCATTATGTCACCTGGATTATATTAATTTTGTCTTAATCTACATCATCAGAATAATTGGTTACCACAGAAGTTATAATATATGTGCCTCAGGCCCATGCAGGACAACCATGCCAGGATCTCTTCCACAGCTGACCTGTGCAGTCTCTGAACATTGATCCAGGCCTCAGATCCAGGGCCTGAAGGCATATGCAGGACACCTGTGCCCAGGACCCCTATCATCCCAGTCCCAACCCACCCTGCCGACACAGGCATACCTCCCAGCCGCGGCCTATACCTGCCAGGTCCAGATATATTGGACCCATACCTGTTGCCAAGCATCCTGGTTCCTGTCAAGGTGTGCAGGAGGCCCATTGCAACCCATCACAAGACCCCAGGAGACAGCAATGCACCCTGGCCACTGTGCTTCTACAATCCAGCAGTCTGCCATGCACCCCCAACAGATTCCAGGTTGATGGCCCAGAGTGAAGATTCATAAGGTACAGCAAAATGGGGTTCCAAGCAGAAGCAACTTTCTGAAAGAAGGTGCTCATCAGAGAGGTGGTGTCTGACTTAACCTTTTGACCTGCAAGGAAGAATCACCTGCAGACCTGCCTACTTTCACCACAGGGAAACTCAATTCAAAGATCCATAAGAAGCTTATTAAAAATAAGGAATCAAAATAGAAAAGGTTCACCTCAATCACACAACTCCCTGACGAATGAACACAAGGACAGGGAGCAGGATGAAAACCTAGAATTAATTATCAATGATGTGCTTACTAAAAGGAGCAACGAACTAAAAGAAAATTCTATGAAGGGACTAAGTGAAAAAGCTCAAGAGATTAAAAACTACAACACCAAGGAAATTTTAAAAAGGAAGTAATGGAGCTAAAACCTTCAGTCAGTCACATCAGAACTTAATCAGAATTTAATAATAGATTAGCCCCAATAGAAAACAGAACCTCAGCTCTTGAAGAAAGAATGTCCAACAATGAGGAATGAAGACAAAACATATTGAAACCTTTGGGACAACATGAAAGCTTTTTTAAAGGGAAAATTTATAGCACTGAATGCCTAAATTAAAAATTAGGAGAGATCCCAAATAAATAAGCTTATGTTCTACTTCAAATCTCTACAAAAGGAAGAAAAAATCGAATTACAAATCCAGCAGAACATAGGAAAAAATCAATATCAGAGCTGAAATCAGTGAAATTGAGAGGAAAAAATAAACAATAAAAAATCAACAAAACAAAGAGCTGTTTCTTCAAATAAATAAATAAATAAATAAATAAAATTGACAGACCTTTAGCTGGTCTCAGTAAAAGAAGGAGAGAATTGAAGCAAATCAACAAAATCACCAACAAAAAAGGAGCAATCACCACTGACCCCATGGAAATACAATGGATTATCAGTACATACTTTGAAAAATTATACTCTTCCAAATTAGATAATCTGGAAGACATGGACAAATTTCTAGACACACAGAACATCCCCAAATTGAAACAAGATGATATTGAAATCCTAAGCAGTCCAATAACAGACATTGAGATCCATATAGCAATTAAAAGACTTCCAAAGAAGAAAAGCCCAGAATACAATGGATTCTCTGCTGTGTTTTACTACACCTATTAGGAACATCTAACAGCTCTCCTTATCAAGCTATTCCAAGAAATAGAAAAGGAAGGAACTCTCCCAAACACTTTTTATGAGGCAACCATAACTCTGATACTAAAAACCCAACAAAGACACATATAAAAAAGAAAATAACAGAATAATATCCCTGATGAACATCATTGCAAAAATCCTTAATAAATTTCTAGCAAACTGCATTTAAAAACACATCAACATAAAGTGAGCTTCAATGGATTCAAGGCTGGTTCAACCTAAACAAATCAATGAATACGATTCATCACTTAAACAGAATTAAGGATAAAAATCATAGATCGTCTCAATTAATGCCAAAAAGGCTTTCAGTAAAATTTTGCAACCATTTATGTTCAAATCTCTTCAGAAGACAGGGAATCAAAAGAATGTATCTTCAATATGTAAAGTCCATAGATGACAAATCCATAGCTAGTATAATACTAAACTGAGAAAAGATGAAATCACTTCCACTAAATTTGGGAACTACACAAGGCTGCCCACTCTTACCACTTTTTTTCAACTTAAACCTCGAGACTCTAGCTGAGGCAATCAGACAAGAGAAGGCAATCAAAGGGATAAGAATAGGAAGAGAGAAACTCAGACTACCCCTGTTTTTGTTAACGACAAGATCCTATATCTGGAAGATCCAAAAAACTGCACTAGAAAACTTCTTGAGCTTATAAACAGATTTAGCAAAGTGGCAGTCTACAAGATCAACACCCATAAATCAATAGCTTTCCTATATGCTAACAATAATAAGGCAGAAGAAGAAATCAGGTAATTGGTACCATGCACAATATCCTCAAGAAAAATAAAATACTTAGGAATGAATCTAACAAGGGAAGTAAAAGACCTCTGCATTGTAAATTATCAAATATTGAAGAAAGAAACTGAAGAAGACCTGAGAAGATGGAAAGATGTTTCATGCTTTTAGTTATGCAGAATTAATATAATTAAAATTGCCATTTTGCCAAAAGCACTCTACTACAGATTCAATGCAATCCCAAAAAAGATTCCAGTGTCCTTCTTTACAGATACTGAAAAAACAATTCTCAAATTCATTTGGAATAACAAGAAACCCAGAATAGCCAAAACATTACTAAGAAAGAAAGATAAAACAGGTGGATTTGCAATACTAGGTCTAAAACTATACTACAGAGCTGTACTGACAAAAACCGCATGGTACTGGCATTAAAATAGGAATGAAGACCAATTAAATGGAATACAAGACTCTGAGACAAACTCACAAATCTTTAATCATCTAATCTTTGATAAAAGAAGCCAAATTATAACATGGAAGAGAGACAGCTTATTCAACAAACGATGCTGGACAAACTGGACAGCCATGTTCAGGAAGTTGAAATTAGATCCTTATCTCTCACCTTGCACAAAAACCAAATAAAAATGAATCAAGGAACTGGAAATTAAACCAGCTACCATAAAACTGCTAGAAGAAAAATTAGGACCAACACTCCATGGGGGAGTTGGGAATGGCATTGCCAAAGCAAAAGAATTAAAGTCAAGAATTAATGAATGGGATGCCATTAAATTCAGAAGCTCTCACTTAGCCAAAGAACTGGTCAAAACTTTTAAGAGAGAACCCACAGAATGGGAGATAATCATGGTCTGTGATTCCTCCCACAGGGAACTAACATCCAAAATTTACACTGAACTCAAACAAGTGGATATCAAAAACACAAACAATTCAACCAGTAAATGGGTGAGAGAGCTAAACAGAAATATCTCAACAGAGAAAATCAAGCAAGCCAGTGAATAGATGATAGTGTTCTAAATCATTAGTAATCAGAAAATTGCAAATCAAAGCTATATTAAGATTTCACCTCACTCCAGTTAGACTGGCACAGATGAAGAATACAAACAGTATCAAATGTTGGAGGGGTTGTGGAGAGATAGGAACATTATTAGCACACTCTTGGTGGAACTGTAGACTGATAGAGCTGCTCTGGAAAGCAATGTGGAAACTTCTCAAAAAATTAGGGTTTTTGTTAAAATCTTGTAAGTTTGCTCAAAATAAAAAATAAAAAAAAAACAAATTAAAAAAAAAATTAGGGTTTGATTCACCATATGATACAGTTATCCCTCTTTCAGGTATTTCCCCAGAGGAGTTAGAATTAGCACATTACAGCAACACAGCAAAATCAATGTTCATAGCTACTCAAATAACATTAGCTAAATTATGGAATCACCCAGATGCCCCTCACTGGATGAATAGATACAAAAGCTCTGGTATGTGTGTGCGTGTGTGTGTGTGTGTGTGTGTGTGTGTATTCGTGTATTAGAATTTCCCTTCCCTTTGAAGAGAATTTAATGGCAATGGAAGAAATCATGCTGAGTGATGTTAGCTGAACCCAGAGAGTCAAGGATTGAATGTTCCCTCATTTGTGGAGGCTGGAGCTAAACCTAGGCTTGGGTGAAAGGTAGTCAAACTCATGTATTGGACCCACCAAGGATGTAGCAACACACAATCTAAGGGAACCATAGAGATGTGGGGTGGAGGAGGTGTTAAGAGAGAGGTGGGGAGATGGGAGAGGGAGGAAAGAGAGGGGAGTATATATGGAAACTGAAACGATCAACAATGTAGCATACTTTTTACCTCTTCTTTTTGAAAATTCAAATAGTACTTATGCAATCATTTAATTTTGGAAAATTCATATATATATCTGTTATAGGGGCATAATTTAGAAGAATCAAGAGATTAGGGTGTGGTCAATGTGGGGTAACTATGGTTTAGAAACAAATGCACATCATATTGTTACTTTATATGTGTTTATGAGTGTACAACAGCTCAAATCCATAACAAACAAAAAGTAAACTGAATGAATTGTGAATACATTCTTGTGCCATAACTTCACTGTCACAAGTGGCCAGAAGTTCTGACCCGGTCCTTAAATTGCAGGTCCAGTGTTTTGAACCTAACTCAGCTACAGAATATATTTATAGACCCTCTGTTATCCTCACACTATAGAGTGGGGGAATAGCTTCCAAGGGCACATTTTGGAAAATGATCATTTGGTAGTAACTTGTTCTATTTACAGGAATAAGGGACCAGTGGCTACTTAATGTGAATCATTGCTCTGCTTTATGTGTGATGTGGGACCATCAAAAACTTGCAATGTACTTGGTAGCACATGCTGTCAAATTTGCTATATAAACAAACTTAGCAGTGTAAGTAATTGTTGAGGAAGGTTGTTACTTAAGATGAAAAAATTGTCAGCTAAACTAAGGACCAAAAACATACAGTTTGTAGTGTTGGATTTATTGTCCAGAATCACCATGAAAATCTATTTCATCTGCATTAGCCAGACTTCATACTCCTGGAGGTAAAAGACCACAATGAATATTTATTATGGCTAAGAGTATTGTTCACATTTTTCACTCCTGCTTGCTTTTGCTCCCCTTGTGTAACTGAGAGAGTGTACTGTGATAAACAGCCAGGTCACAACATCAGTGCACGGAGGACTCTGAAGACATATTTGTTAATATTTCCATATTTACTAACACTGTGACCTTGTATTGACTATTTTTATTCTCTGAATCAGTTTTCTCACCCCAAAAATAAAAATTAGTATAATAATAGATTCCCAGTTTTAATGTGAAGATAAATTAATTAAATAAAAATGTTTTATTTGTAAAGTGGACTGCTTGAGTCTGGAACACACTAATTCTTTCTTTGAATATTGTATCCTATTCCTTCCTTTAAGAAAATATCTCAAAAGACTATATATGCTCAACCCTCAGCAAGTATAATACAAAATGGAGAAAAGCTGAAAGAATTTCCAGTAAAATTGGGAAAAGACAAGGCTGTGCGCTCTCACAACTTTTTATTCAATATTGTTCTTGAGACCCTAGCTGGAGCAATTAGACAAGAGAAAGAAATCAAAGGGATAAAAATAGGAAGAGAGGAAGTCAAACTCTCCCTTTTTGCTGACGACATGATCCTGTATCTTGAAGATCCAAAAAACTCTATCAGTAAACTGCTTGAAGTTATAAACAGATTTAACAAAGTGGCAGGCTACAAGATCAACACCCATAAATTATTAGCTTTCCTATACACTAATAATAATAAGACTGATGAAGAAATCAGGAAATCAGTCTCATTCACAATATCTTCAAAAAGAATAAAATACTTGGGAATTAACCTTACCAGGGAAATCAAAGTTCTCTACAATTAAAATTATCAGTCATTGAAAAATGAAATCCAACATGACCTAAGAAGATGGAAAGATGTCCCATGCTCTTGGTTAGGCAGAATTAATATAATAAAAATGGCCATTCTACCAAAAGCTGTATATAGTTTTAATGCAATTCCTATTAAAATACCTATATCATTCTTTACAGACATAGTAAAAGCAATTCTTAAATTCATTCGGAACAATAAGAAACCTAGAATTGCCACAACATTACTAAACAAGAAAGATGAATCAGGCGGTTTTGCCAAACCAGATCTGAAACTATACTATAGTGCTGTAGTAACAAAGACAGCATGGTACTGGTATCAAGATAGGAAAGAAGACCAATGGAATAGAACAGAAGACCCTGAAACAAACCCTCAAATCTTTAAACATCTGATTTTTGACAAAGGGGGACAAAATATTACATGGAGAGGAGATAGCCTCTTCAACAAATGGTGCTGGACAAACTGGACAGCCACTTACAGAAAGTTGAAATTAGACTCATATCTTTATCCTTGCATGAGAATCAAATCAAAATGAATCAAGGAGCTAGGAATTAAACCAGCTACCTTGCAACTGATGGAAGAGAAATTAGGTCTCCAACACTTCAGCATTTGGGAGTAGGCAAAGATTTTCTCAACAAATGTCTCCTAAAGTGAAGGAAGTAAAGTCAAAAATCAGTGATTGGATGCCATAAAGCTAAAAAGCTTTTGCATTGCCAAGGAAATAATCAAAATAGTCAAGAGGTTCCCTACAGAATTGGAGAGAATCATGGGGTGTGATTCCTCTAACAGAAGCCTCATATCCAGAATCTACAAAATCCCAAAAACCTCAACTACAAAAACACAAACAACCCAATCAATAAATGGGCCAAAGGGCTAAATAGAAACTTCTCAGCAGAGGACATTTATCAACCCAATGAATACATGAGAAAGTGCTCTAAATCACTAGTAATTAGAGAAATGCAAATATAAACTACATTAAGATATCACCTCATGCCATTCAGATTGGCAAAAATGAAAATAAACAAAATAGATGCTGGAGGGGTTGTGGAGAGATAGGCACACTAGCACACTGTTGGTGGAACTGCAGACTCATACAACTCCTCTGGAAAGCAGTGTGGAGAATCCTCAAATAACTAGGGATGAGCCCACCATATGATTCTGCTATTCCTCTCTTGGGTATTTTTCCAGGGGATTAAGAATCAGCACATTATAGTGACACAGCAATATTCATAGCCTCTCAATTTACAATAGCTAAATTATGGAAACAACCCAGATGTCCCTCACTCACTGGATGAATGGATCCAAAACTGTGGTGTATCCACATACATATACCATGGAGTTTTACTCAGCAATTACAAACAATGATATTGCAGCCTTTGAAGGTAAATGGATGGCTATGGAAGAAATTATGCTGAGTGAAATAAGCATAACCCAGAGAACCAAAAGTTGAATGTCTTCACTCATCTCTGGAGGCTGGAACTAGACTCTGGCCAATGAGTAAGGAGGTCTATTATGCTGTTTTAAATCTGGATAAGGTGTAATGTCATACAACCTAAGGCATTTGTAGAGATGTATTGGGAAGGATGGGGGGAGGGATAAGGGTGGTTAATTGTCAGGGGGATTCTTGGGGGTAAAGCTAATTTCCAGAATTTATATTTATATTATATTATTACATTAGAAGCTTGTTTGTTTGTTCAACAAATAAATTTCTGAATAAAATTTTAAAAATCTCAATAATGTTCTATAAACACAATGTTAAATCCTGTCATCTGAGAAGCTTTTGAAAGTCAATTATAAATTTTCAAAGAATCAAACTTGGGGGCATATTTAATGGACTGAAGTTTTGCATTCCCCCAAAATTCATGGGTCAAAATCCTATTTCCTGAACAGATAGTTTGCAAAGGTGGGGCATTTGGAGTGTCTAAAGCATTAGGCATGACTCCAAGGAGCTCCCTTGGCCCTTCCTACATGAAGACAGGAAAAATCCTCATTTGTGAACCAGGCAGTGAGCTCTCACCAGGCATCAAATCTGCTCAGATCTTAATCTTGGACTTCTCAGAACTGTGAGAAATAAATTGTCTTGTCTACAAGTCACTTAGGTTATGGTATTTTATTAATAGGGACCTGATCCCCCTAAGATGATTGCTACCACATATAATGAATTCAGAACATGACAGAATCACAATGTTTTCTTTTTCCTGAATAATTGCTTCACTGACGTTTGTATTTTCAGAAGGCTTTATGCTTTTCAAAGACACATTTCCACAGAATATCTTACCTGTTCCTCATGTCACAATCTAAAGGATAGCACCATTATTAATTCTGTTTTACAAATTTGAAAGTACAATGAAAATAAATAAATATTCATCTGCATTTAGGTAGGTTTCCTCACATCTCTCCAAAGCTATTCCTCCAGTCCTTATCATCTCAGTTAATACTAAGGATCTAATTGTAGCTCAGGAGGTATCTTAACCTTCTTGTTCACGTCCAGCACCTCTGTTCTCTGCCTCTCTGCCTCTAGAACATGTTCTGAATTCCTCCCTTTTCCCCTTGGCACTTTCACTGCCTTGGTCCTTGCAATGATAATACATATGATATCTAGTATCTCTGGAATAACAAAATGATGGAGAGGGAGTTCTGAGAATTGAACAGCTGCAATCACAGGTAAACTACTTTTTAGTATTAGACTTTTAAGGGTTATAATAGAGAGCGCCTTTTTTCTCTACCTGATTATTTCAGCAAGAGGAGATAAACATGGGAGTCAGGCAGGTAGAGATCAAAATACCACCTTTAATGCTTCCCTGCATGAATCTAGCATTTTCATTTGTTTGTTAGTAGAACTTAGCACCCTTATCTAGGTCAATTCATGTTCTGAGTCTGTGAGATTTCTTTTATGCAATGCATATACCTAGATGTTCCAAATATGCCTCCCTGTTAGATTTTTCCACAAACCACACATAACCAGATCAGAACTATTCCACTTTATATTATTTGGACAGCTGACAACAAAATGAACTGCCTAACCAAGGTGACATTTTCCAGGCATGGGCTTCGTTTGGGGATCTGTCTTTTCCCAGTCTTGATCCTGCCACACAGCATCCCTGCCCTACCTGAAGAAGCTGCTGATGTCCTTCCTGATTTATGGGCAACTTAAGTGAAGCATGTTAGGCATCTTTTCTTTTTAATACTCTTAATGTCATCATGCATGTAATGTCTGATTCTGCCTCACAGACTTCTGTGTTCAAGATCAAGACTTTTGTGTTCAAGATCAAGCTGTTAACTTTACATAGTCCAAGGCCAGCATGGGCTGTTCACCAAGGTAGAGCTGTCCAAGTTTGCTAAGGTCCTTGCAAAGTTGGTTTGCAAGGATCAAGGGGTCTGTATTTTCTATCATCTAAGCTGCTAAAAATAGCCCCACCTATATCAATGAAGCCATTTGCCTGTGAACAAAGCTGCCATAAACCATAATGATCCACCAAGGACAAAATTCCACTTCAGTCACACTAAAGTCTTAATAATAAAGCTACCAGTCAATTTCTCTCTCCCTCTCTCTCTCTCTCTCTCTCTCCCTCTGACCCTTTCTCTTACATTCTGTTTCCCAAACTTCATCCTGACTTTTTCTCAATGTTCCCAGTCCATGCATCTAGTTATTGGAATTTAGAAGAGTTGAATAAATAACAACTTTCTTTCAACTTTAATTCAGAACAAAACTAAATGCAAAAGACAGGAAGATTAAAAACAAAAACAAACGAAAACTGAGTGCTTTACTTTTTTGATACAGAGGTCAATGGAGACCTGGCTCCAGATCTTTGGGCAAATGAGCTTGCTAATACTTTACTCCTGAACTGAGCAAACATACCCACTTTGTCACAGAGGAGTGGATAATTATTGCTCTGCTACCAAAACATGCTGTTTTCATTCTGAACTTCACTTCTTAAATGAAGAACCAAGTCCTACAAACTTAAAGATCTAAGAAAACTAATTTTCATTAATTGCATACTAACATCAAAGAGTAATACTCTTATAAATATGCAGGTGGCATGATTTTTCTCAATCCACTTGTTTTGATGGTGGTGATGATAATTAGCACATGCTAGTTGCTTAGGATAATAAGTACCATCTTCCTTATGAAGCACTATTTAAAAGAAAGCCCCTGGCATTCTTTTGGACCAATGCTTGTAAATGCATGGTGGCAGGGAGTGTGGTCACATATTAGAATAAAGGGAAGGGGAGGACTCTTTTCAGAAGAGGGTTCTCACACAGAGTTTCTGATATCCTATTCCTTGTTCTCCAACAGAGAACCTGCTCTCAAGGGAGATACAGACCTGAAGATTTTTGGATCAGTGTACTACATTTCTTGGGCCTTTGGACCAGAAAAGACTAGCAGACCATTAGTTTTGAGTTATATTAATAAACCATGTCTACACTCTTTTTTAGCACCTACATCCTGTTCATTGGTCTCACATTGGAACCTTAGCTCAGGCCCTCGTCATCACCCCCCATTACCTAAAGTCAGGCGCTTATTGTGAATCTCTCCTTTTTTTAATATATATATTTTTTATTTTTGAACAACCTTACAAGATTTTAACAAAATAATATAAAATGTGTATAAAATGTGTAAATATTCTGGATATTGCAATTATCCCCAGGAGTGCCCCCCCAATTACCCTCCCTTATCCCTCCCTTCCCTTTCCCTTTATAACTCTAAAAAAAGGTATTAGATTGTAAAGCATTACATCTTATCTGGTGTGAATCTCTCCTTGAGTTCTGTTTTTATCCTTTCCCCATTCCGCAGGGGACATTCCTAACCTATAAACACTGTGCCCCACATGTAAACCTTTATCATACAGCAAGTCTTGCAAGAGATCTATTCTTTCATAACCCATTCAATCCTAAAACAGTTAAGGGTCATGTTCATTTGCCAGACTCTGTATGAGACCTAAATTACTGAGGTGGGAAAAATAGGGAGATGACCATGAATGATCTTAGGGTAGCCAGAGATGTCTATCCCAAAGTGTCATTCTGAGTCTAGCTACTCAGAAGTGTGGCTCCAGGGACCAATTCAAAGGTACACGTTGGAATTTGGGGATGGGACCTAGGACCTATATCTGCGATAGTCTTCCATTTGGTGACTCCTGGTGGTTGTCAGATTTTGGAAAAACTCTGACCTACAGGATCTCTGGTTTATCTCCGGCTTTTTGTGTTCTCTAACAGTTCCTCTCCAAAGTAGCCACAAATAGCGCCTTCCACATACTGAGAGGCACTGGCATTAAGTCTCTGTATGAATTTCTCCCTGTGTGTTTTTTCCTATTTCAGAAAGGCTGGCCATTTTTACAATCTCAGTGTTTTATGTCAGGATATCAAACGTTCATCTGTGTCCTGCTTTATCTCGTTCAATCCTCATGCTGACTTGCCCATTAAAATATGCAATGTCCTGTTAAATTTGAATTTCATAATAAGACATGAGTATTTTTTAGCATAAATCTCTTCAAATACTGTATGGGACATATTTACACTAAAAATGAATTTATTTCTTTTTATCTGAAATTGAAATTGAACTGCATATTTCTATTTTTATTGGCTAAATCAAGGAACCCTAGTACTGCGTAATAACCTGTGAGCAAGACAGAGCAAGTGCTGGTCTTACCTGATGGTTTAAATGAAGAAACATATTCTGCAGCCCCTGGCTTTCTCTCTGTCATATTATCAGTGAGCTGATTTTCTCCCCTCTTATCCAGGATTCTGTGTTTCACCTTTCTGACTTGAGGGATGATTGGATAATGATGATGCCATGATCCTAAGTGCTTCATTTCAGCACGCATTACCGTAGCATATATTGAGGGCATTGGGGTTACAAGGATGATTTAGACATGTTTCTTACCTTTGAATTATGACCAGAACATCATAGATAGTCGAAGAGAAAATTATTCCTGGATTAGCGGATTCCCAGATAACTGTTAGAAAATGAATTTATCTAAATATTGGATAAGTAGAATGAAGACATTTCAGTGAGCATAGCATTGTGAATAATATGCATTTTTATTTGATTAGGGATTAGGAAGCTGTCTTCCTTGATTGAGTTGGATGGGAATAGTGACCACGGACCAGGGCTTCAGACATTGAGCCTAAAAGTCACATTATCTGCAATCAAACTTGGTTTGGTCTATTCCATGTCTGTGCTTTCGGGCAAGCTGTTTAATTTCTGTGACTCAGTTTCCCACCTTTAAAATAGAGCTCATTCTTTAAAGAGTTTTTAAGAGGCTTAAATAAGTTTTTTAGGCTTACATAATTTTATATGTTAGAAGCTTTACAATTGAGTCTGGCAAGTAGTAAACACTCAATAAACTTAAGATTCTTTGATGATTATTGTTTTCCTTCTTTAGTTGCTACAACTAGCATATATTGCAATTATTCCAGTTTTGACCTTTCCCCAAACTTCTTGCTGGTATCACTAATTGCATTAATGAGTCACATAACTTCAAACAGGTTTGTATCAAATGTTCCATTTATTAATAGACTACAGAGGCTGTACGTGGGAGTGGGGCTATAAACACAGTCTAAGCTGCCAAATTCTACCCTAAATTCTAAGAATTGGACTAAAGATTCTGCTTATGCTCATCTGCAATGTGATTTTATGTGACTTATCTTGTAGCTTTTCCCGTAGAGTGAGTTCAGCAAGGAACCACTTTGAAAACATAAATTCGCCATAAATTCAAGCTCTGTCTTATCTTCATTTAGTTTATCAGTAAAGGAATGTTGGAAATTCAAAGCAACAAGATATACAGAGAATTTGGTGTGCACATGCATGAGCACATCGACCCAAGTTTAAGTCATTTGGACACGTAGTCCTAAAATGGGACTGGTGATCGGAGCCAGCCTCTGCAGCTCAGTGTTTTCCTCCATCTGCCAAGAGTTTGAGCATTTGATGGGTTCCTTGCCCTTTCTTCAGCTGATTGCTCTGCCCCATTACTGCTGACTTCAAAATATTCGAGCCACTAATGTAATATGCAACACCTGCAGAAACTATGAAATATTAGCAGGGTGGTAATGAAAATTGACTGCAAGTGTAATGACAACAGGTGACATTATTCATAGACTGCTCATGTAGCAAACTTAAGATATAAACTCAATGAACATAAATGGAATAAGTTCATGACAAATATGAAAATATCCCAAACTGCTATAGTAATAAAAGTAAATATAATAAATCTTTTCTGCAAATATAATAAGGTCCCTAACTGCAAATGTAATAAAACCTATCAACAGCTGCAATATATTTGGAACATATTATATAGCTTTACAAAGAATTATACCCCCTGCTGGTATAGCTTCAACAATATCATGCTTTGTCTTTTTCCAAGGAGTCTGAATCTAGCAGACTACATGTTGCCCAGCGTATATTAAGTATGACAGAGCGTTAATACAGCCAGGTTTGGATTGAAAATAAAATGCTCAATCCAGATGTGCTCTTTGGCCACTCTGTAAGCAGAGCCAAAGGCTGTGGATCTCCCACCAGGGGCTGAAATGCTGCCAGGAAAGCTAGGCAGGGAGGTGAGGAATTGATGGATTGCTGGATAACCTTTTCGTTTCTTGGGTTGCTATCTGAATCAAGAGTGAGTGGTACTCCAGATGAAGGCAGGGGGGTGAGGGGATGGAGTGAGAAGGGGTGTGGGCTGATGACGGTCTGTAAAGATCACACAGGTGCCAGGTGCGAGCCTGGATATTCTGAACCTTCCGTCTTTCCTTCCCGCTTCCTTCTTTCCTTCCTTCCATAATTCAGTATGTGTGCATGCTTAAATGCCAGTTATATTCCAGGAAGAAAAGAGTAAATAATCAAGTCCCCATTTCTAGACCTGTGAGACTCTAATGTCCCATAGGAGAACCAGGCAGTAATGAGCTAACTGTAATGCAGGAGAAAGAGAGTACGGGACACAAAGCCCAGGAATTATCTCAAAACTCCTCTTTCACATTCCCATCTCTTATTCAGCTAGCTTCTTTCTATTGTCTTGTTATTTCCTGGATGTATTACTATATTACTAAGAACTGATCAGATATAGGTTTCTACCAGTGGCATGTATTGTTCATGCCATATCTGTTATCAAGTAAGAAAAGATGCAAAGAAATGTAAGGAAAAAATATGTGTGTGTGTGTGTGTGTGTGTGTATGTGTGTGTGTGTGTGGGTGTGTGTGTAAAACACACCATGGTACCAGGGATTGAGCCCAGGGGTGCTTAACCATTGAGCAAACATTCTCAACCCTTTTTGATTTTTTTTTTTTTTTTTTGAGACAGGGTCTTGCTAACTTGCTGAGACTGACTTTGAAGTTATGATCCTCCTGGCTCAGGCTCCTCAGTTGCTGGAATTACAGTCATGTGCCAGGGTGCCTGGATCTAAATTGTTATTATTTACTTAATTGAGAGAGGGACAGTGAGAGAGGGAGAGAGAATCAATTTTATTTAGTTTTTTTCATGTGGTTTTTGTCCCACACTTTGTTGTGTACCTGGTGCTGGGGCTCAAACCCAGGTTCCTGTGGTCTTCTCAGAGATCAGTGTGGCCACATCTGAGCACTGTCACCATACCATGTTAAACTTAGATATTATGCAATTTGAAAAGTGAAACCTGGTTTCTCACTGTGTCTTCTACTCCCAACACCCAACCAGGCTGCTATTCTTTGTGTTTACAGACATTCAGAATTCTTGTTCTATGAACTATTTGTTTAACTGCCTAAATTTTGATATTTTTTCTTTTTATTATAGAAGAATTTTATATATATTTGAGGCAGCATTTACCTTACCATATGAGATTCAAATACTTCATTTCTTCCTTTGACTTTGTTCAAGGAATTTTTCTTCAGTCCATTTTCCTTTGTCACGTCTGGCTTTCATTTCACTTTGATGCATTTACTCTTTCCCAAAAGAGCAATATTAGAGCTCCTAAATTTTTCATTGTATTCATTTTTAAATTATCTAAAATACAAAGTTGTAAAATACACAAGCATGTAATTATTATCAAAACACTTTTATATATTTACATAATTTGTAATTATTTTTATGTTAGAGAATTAAATCATACATTAAATTAATCTATAAGGAATTAATTTTTATGGAATGCATGTACATTAATTTCTTGTAAATAAATAATTATGCCAGCTATGATATAAACCACTATTTTGTTACCCAAATGAATAATAATAATTTTAATAATTTATATTTTGCTGAGTAATCACTTATTTTTTACTGTTGCAATCAATTATTCTAGTTTTGCACACTGTATTTTCATACACCTATTTGTCATATATTTAATGAAACTTTTAGTTGAATCAATTCTGAAATAATATCTCTGATCAGTGTGTCTATATCTTATATTATTGCCATATTATTTTTATTACAATGTTTTAATTGTAGGTTTGTTATCTACCAAGGTGAATTTTCCTCTACTAGTTCTTTTATCTTTCATTTTTTCTTTTTTTACAATAATAAGTTATTTTTAGAATGGATATTTATGAACTTTAATATTCCTGTAAATAGTCTTTACATAGTAAGTTAATATGATAATTCAATTTACATCACATGTATATTTATTGGACAATTTACATTTTTGTGAATTATAGTTTTCCTATTTAAAATGCATCCTTGATCCTCTATGTTGAAGTTTCAGATTATGTAGTCAAATAACTATTAGTTTCCTCACCTAATTTTTCTCCATTTTTTCATTTTGACAACAGGAACACTATTATATTTGGAGTTTATATCATTTTTAAAATTTTAGTGGTTCACCTTTTTGTGTTATGTGAGTGTGTTCACAATGTTTTCATTTGTTTTAATTAGATTCCTTGATGATTCTTGATATATAAACACATCACCTGTAATGAGAGGATTCTTTCCTTCTAACCAACCTACCTACCTGCTTCCCTTCCCTTCCCTTCCCTTACCCTCCCTTCCTTTCCCTTCCCTTCCCTTCTCTTCCCTTCCCTCCTTTTCCCTCCCCTCCTTTTCTATCCTTTCCCCTCCCCTCCCCTCCTTTCCCCTCCCTTCCTTCCTATACTGGGATTGAGCCCAGGGCCTCATGCCTGCTAGAGAAACATTCTACCACAGAGCTACATCCAGTCCTTTTTGAAATTTTATTTTGAGTCAAAGTCTCCCTAAATTGCCAGGCTTTCTTCAAACTTGTGATCCCCCTGCCTTAGCCCCCCCCCCAAATAGCTGAAGTTACAGGTGTTAGCCACCACATTTGGCACAGAGAGAATTTCTTGTCCATCGATCATGTAGATTTACACATGTAATTTAATTTCTGACAAATCAATTTGACTAGAATTTCCAAATACAAAATTATGTGTTGCTCCTAATTTTAATGGAAATTATGACATATTTAACCCTTTAGAATAATCTTTCCTATGTGTTTGAACAGTGTTTTATCCACTGCTGCTTTCCTTGGAATATATATATATATATATATATATATATATATAGGACCCAGGGGTCCTTTATCACTAAGCCACATCCCCAAGTTGTCCTTATTTTTTTTATTTTTGAGACAAGGTCTCACTGAGTTGCTTAGGGCCTAAGTTGATAAGGCTAGCCTTGAAATTGCTATCAATCTGCCTCAGCCTCTTGAGTCCTGAAATTACAGGCATGTGCCTCCATAACCAGCTTTCCTTAGAATTTGTAATAAAAAATGTCTGATTATTTGTACTAAATGCATTGTTAATGTTTAGCTTAATAATTTTTATCTTGGGCTGGAGCAGTGGCTCAGCAGTTACTGCACTTGCCTGGCATACATGAGTATTCGAGTTCAAACCCAGCACCACGTACACAATGAAGTCTCAGAGCAATGAAAGCCACGTGAAAAACTAAATAAAATTGATTTTCTCTCTCACTGTCCCACTCTCTTTAAAAAATAATAATAACTTTCTCTTAAATATATTGATTTGATTATTCATTATGTGTTTTCATTTGTGAGTAGTTTGACTTTATATCATTTATGCTATAGTATTATTTTGTAATATAGTAATCAATTTCTGTTGATATTATAAATAAATTTTAAAATTATGTATTTTTTTTCAAAATGTGAATGGTGAAATATTTCAAGTTGTTTTTAGCTTGATTAATTTGGATATTAAGATTTCATTAGTTTTTAAAAGTGAAATGAGGGGCTTCAATTGTTTGTCACCTACACTTTTTTATAGCATTGGATTAAGTGTTATTTAAAGATTATATAGAGCTTGCCTCAGTAGGATAAATACTAAAACTGATATAATTGCAGAGAAAACTAGCATGGCCCCTACTCAAGATTAATGGGCAAGTCTGTGATGTGTTCCATGTTGTGAAGGATTCCATGAAAATGGAAGGGAGACCAGCAGGTTAGAGAAAGTCCAGGGGGAGGGAGGAGAGGCCAACAGAAGACACTGGGAAATGATATTGATCAAGTTAGGTTCCCTGAATACGTGAAAATGTCACAATGAAGTCCACTATTACTTATAACTGTTATGTATCAGTAATTTTTTTAAGCTCATATAGAGTAGAATTCCATTATGTAAATGTACCACAGTTTTTGAATCCACTCATCCAGTGAGGGGCATCTGGGTTGGTTCCATAGTTTAGCTATAGTAAATTGAGCTGCTATAAAGCTGTATCTCTGTCATATGCCAATTCTAGCTCTTTTGGGAAAATACCCAGGTGTGAGACAGCTGGGTCAAAAGGTGGTTCCATCCCTAGTTTTTTGAGAAGTCTCCATACTGCTTTCCGGAGTGGCTGTACAAGTCTGCAGACCTACCAATAGTGTGACAGTGTTCCTTTCTTCTCACAACCCCTGCAACATCTGCCATTGTTCATATTCTTTATTTTTGCCACTCTGACAGGAGTGAGGTGAAATCTCAGTGAAGTTTTGATTTGCATTTCTCTGATTTCTAGTGATGTGGAGCATTTTCTCATATATTTATGGGCTTTTTGGACTTCCTCCGTTGAGAAACTTCTATTTAGCTCTCTAGCCCACTTACTGATTGGATTATTTGTGGGTTTGGTGTTCAGTTTTAGGAATCTGACTCTGCTGTTAGAGAGAATGATATCATGGCATTTGCAGCCAAATGGATGGAAAAAGAAAAAAAATTATAACAAGTGAACTATCCCAAACTCAGAGACTCAAGGGCCAAATGTTTTCTCTTGTATGTGGAAGCTAGAATACAATCGGAAACAGACTGAAAGTTGGCTAAGCTAATAACCTCAAAATGGGTGAATTTTTACAACAAGGGGAACCTTGCCTATGATGCTGGGGGATGAAGGGAGGGGAGCATGTAGGGGAATAAGAATAAGAAGGAGCTGGAGGGAGGAAGTAGGGGGATTATCAACCCAGTGGAGAAACTTCAACTTCCCTCAGAAGCCCAACTATCATGGAGATAAAGTAGGGGAAACATGGGATTTGGGGGAACTCAAAGAGAGGAGATCACGAACTGGCATCAGCCTTGGCTTGCTCTGTCATTATGCATGTGATCATGATTATGTGGCAACGATTTCCTCCTATATGTATGACTATATTGAATGAATATAAAAAAGACAGATGCAAAAAACAAAAAAGAAAATAAAATATCATAAAAACTCATCTATAAAGGAGTAAAGGAGCCTGTACTAAATCCATATACATACTGGGGATTGAACTGATGGGTGTTTTACCACTGAACTGCATCCCCTAGTCCCTGTGTTTCCCCCCATGTTTTTACTGGTACATGATGGTTGTACAGAGTGGTAGGATTTGTGGTTACATATTTGTATGTGCACATAATATATGATTCAGTCAATATAATTCCTCAGTATTTCCTTTTTACCTTTTCTCCTCCCTTACCTGCCACCCTTTCATCACTTTCCTTTATTTTACTAATCTCCCTTAGATTTTTAGGAGACCCCAACCACCACTTTGCTTTCTGTTTTCCCCCTCCAGTTTCCATATGTGAGAGAAAACAGAATTCTTGGACCTTCTAAGTTTGGCTTATTTTGCTTAACATAAATTTCTCAAATTCCATCCATTTTCTTGCAAATGACATAATTTCCTTTTTTCTTTATGGCTGAAAAAATTTCATTGTGCATATATACCATATTTTCTTTATCCATTCATTCATTGATGGTTACTTTGACTATTTCTGTAGTATTGCTATTGTGAATTGTGCATGGTTATGCATTTATCACTAAAGCATGCTAACTTTAAATGCTTCAGGATAAATACTGAGAAGTGGTATAGCAGGGTCAGATGGTGATTCCATGCCTAGTCTTTTGAGGAGCCTCCATATTGATATCCATAGTGATTGTACTAATTTATAATCCCACCAAAAGCATAAAGTATTTTTACAATGTTTTTCCATTTTAGCAATTATTATTTTTTGCATTCTTGATGAATGCCATTCTGACTGGAATGAGATGATATCTCAGTGTAGTATTGATTTGCATTTGTCTAACTGCTGATGATATTAAACATTTTTTCATACTTTTTTTGGCAATTTATGTTTGCTCTTTTCAGATGTGTCTGTTTAATTCATTTACCAATTTATTAATTGGGTGATTAGTAGGGTTTTTGGTGTTGTTTTTGAGTTCTTTATATATTCTAGATATTAACTTTCATATTAACACCCCATTCTGTACAAACTGATGCCATCCCACATATTAACCCTTGCAGGCTTATTTTTTTATTGTGAGAAAGGGTCTCACTAAATAGCTGAGGCTGGCTTTCAATTTGGTAATCCTTCTGACTCAGCCTCCCAAATCACTGTGATTATAGGCTATGGGAGTACACTGCCACACTCAACTTGAGTTAAATCTTCCTAAATGTTGAAATAATTAATTCCACTATATTTTCTGTAATTTTTGTTGAATGTCTACTTCCATTGAGATTAATTTTGGTAAAATATTCTTAGTAGGCAATCATTTATTTTTCTTCAACTATTTGAATTGGTTACCCTAGCTTTGCTCACAATATTTTCATATAACTATTTTAAGCTGTGCTGAATCCTTTTTCATTACTAGTAATATGCGTTTTTATTTTCTCTTTTCTTTCCTTAAATATAATTTTATCAATTTTGTGAACCTTTGAAGAATTGCATTCACAAGGTAATTCATAATCCAACTATATATTTTATTTTTGTTTTCTATTTTAAATAATCTCATGTGTTTGTGAGTTGCTTTCTTTTGATTTTCAAGAGCAACAGACATTAGTTCAGCTATTGCAACTCTTGTAAATAAGCAGAGGCCAAAATTATTTAGTAATATTGTGACATCTCCTAATCTGTATATATGTATTCAGATATACCTATAAATTTAGGTATAGCTGTTATGATCACATTCCCATTACTTTATGTTCATTTCCATTTTGTTCTTACCTTGTTTATCTGTTTTTAATGATATGTGTGTAAAGACCTACTGATTTTACATCTAATGTAATATAATGTGCATTTGGGATAATTTTCCAAAATTTAACGATTTATATCTCCCCTTTATTCTTGCCTTCACTTATTAGTGAATTGAAACTGCTTCTGGTTATCACAATAAAAATACTAGGCCCTGGGGCTGGAGTGGTGGCTCGGCGGTTGCGGCACTTTCCTGGCATGCGCAAGTACATGAATTCAAACCCCAGCACCGCGTACACAACGAAGTCTGGGACCAACAAAAGACACATGAAAAACTAAATAAAAATTGTTTCTCTCCCTCTCTCTCTCTCTTTCACTGTCCCTCTCTTTAAAACAAAATACATACAACACACCAATAAACACTATTATCTCATCTTTCCTTTCCAGGTTGAGTTATCTCCTTGGTTTGTATTCCCTGTTGTGAATGTGGCAGGATACTCACATCATTGTGTAACTCCCTCTCTCTGAATAATGGTGATCTCTGATTTCCTTTATGTTATTATTTCAATATGTGATGGTTCCAAAAAAGCTCATATGTGAGACATCCCAGGAAAGTTTGGAAGTGAAAAGACTGCATTATGATAACTTTGATTCTATCAATGAATTAATCCTGCAATAGGGATTAACTGAATGTTAACTAAGGCAGGTAGCATGTGGTTGAAGAAGATAGGTGATAGGGGACATGCCATAAGGTAAATATTGTTTCCCTGGAGAGTGGAGTCTCTCTCAAACCTGCTTCCTGGTGCAATGTCCCCAGCTGCTTCCCTGTGCCACACACTCCTGCCATGATGCTCTGCCTCATCTGAGGCTCCGAGGAATGGAGTTGGCCCTCTGTGGACTGAAACTTCTGAACTTTGCTCTTCTCAGGTCTTTTGGTCACAGCAGAAAAAAAAATTTAAGAGGAAAAGTTTATTTGGGGGCTCCCAGTTTCAGGGGTCTTAGTTCATAGGAGGCCAGCTCCATTCCTTGGGGCTCGAGGTGAGACTGAACATCATGATGGAAGACTGTGGCAGAGGGAAGTGGGTGAAGGCACATCTCCCAGAAAGAGAGAGAGAAACTCCAATACCATATACAAAATATATAACCCAAAGGATTCTCCCTCAGTCCTCCAGCCATACCCTACTTGCTTGCAGTTGCTAGTTAATTCCCATCAGGGGATTAACTCACTGATTGGATTACGTATCTTATAACCCTATCATTTCACAGACTTCCTGAATTGTCACACATGAGCTTTTGGGGAACATCTCACATCCCACTCCTGGCCCCCAAAAGCTCATCCCCACTTCAAAATGCAAAATACATTTAGTCCATTTTCAAGTGTCTCCATAGTCTTTTTTTTTAAACAAAGGGAGGCAAAATGAGAGAAAGAGAATCAATTTTATTTATTTTTTATGTGGTTTTTGTTGCTCCAACACTTTGTTGTGTATCTTGTGCTGGGGTTTGAACCTGTGTACTCCAGCATGTCTGGCAAGTGCTATAATTGCTGGGCCACCACTTCAGCCAACCAGCACCACCCAAAGCTTTAATAGTTCTAAGGTTGCCCAAAAATGGAAACCTCCATGTCCCCCTAACTCCAGCATCCTGAAATCCTACAGATCCAGCACCATATGGTTGCCACCGATGTCTACCACCAATTCAGGCACTAGCCAAGCCTCCATGGACCATAGGTGTGGCAGCCTCTAGTGCCTGGGTGGCTGAGCACATTGATAAACCTTCCTTGGTCGCCTTGTGCAATAATGGTGTTCCAGTGGTCTTTTCTGAAAGGAATTTTTACTCCTTTGAACCTGAGATGAATGTGGTCTTGCCAATTCCTGAGATACCCTCAAGCCATCGTCTTTCTTATTGTCTCTGGACAATGTCTTTAGAATTTCTTTAGTGGAGGTAACATCTTTAACAACTGCAATTTCCTTAACCACAGTTTTACTCTCACCTTTCAAATCCAAGTTTTTCAAATCTTTCTTCTCTGTTTTTGGCTCCTGATCATCACAATAAACTTGGCTGAAAGCCTCCGCCAATACCAATGCCACTGCCTGAATATTGTACTGCTTAGAAATTCCATTCACCAGATTAAGAAGCCTATTAGTTTTAATATGAGGCTCACAGAAAGTTTCAGAACATAGGCAAAATGCAGACATCTTCTGGCCAGAACATAAAACAAATGGCCTCTATCCAATTTCTAATAGAGTCCTCCTCTGGAACCTCGTGAGCCCTGTCTTTATTGTACACAGTCCTCTGGGCATTCTGGTCTTCTGCGCTCCCACCAGAATCACCTATTAAGCTCCACTCACAACAATCTAAAGCATTCCCAGCTTGCATGGCTAAACATCCCCAAATTTCTCCCACAAATTCCAATAGGTTCCAAAAGCTTCTAAACTTTATGATAAGGTTTGTCATAGCAATGATCCCGTTCATGGTACCAATTTCTATTTTAGGCAACTCTTTTGTTGCTGTGACCCAAGGAACTGACAAGAGCAATTTTTGGAGGAAAGTTTATTTGGGGCTCATGGTTTCAGAGGTCTCTGTCCATTAGAAGGCTGGCTTCATTTCTTGGGGCTTGAGGTGAGGCTGAACATCATGGTGGAAGACTGTGGCAAAGGGAAGCAGTCAAGACATTGCGCCAGGAAGCAGCAAGAGAAGTTCCAAGCCAGATACACATATATACCCCAAAGACATGCCCCTACTGTGCCCTCTTCTCCAAACACACGCAACCTGCCTTCAGTTGCCAGTTATCAGGGGATTAATCCACTGATTGAGCCACACTTCCTTTAACCCAATCATTTCATCTCAGTCTTCCCAGATTGTCACACATGAGTTTTGGGGGGATACTTCACATTCAAACTATGACATTGATTGAAAAATAAATTGTACCAGGAGTAGGGGTTTTCCTGTTAATAACATGACTATATGGTTTAGAAACTTTGGGAAGTTTTTGGAATCTGTGAGAGGAATTTTGGAAAGTTTGCTGATGCAAGATGAAATGGAACAGAATATTGTAAGCAGAGCTTAAAGGGTGAGTCTGGTTGGAGCTCAGAAGATAAGAATGGCAGTAGTGCTCTGGACAGTGAAGACTGGGCTCTTGAGGTTTCAGTGGAGATGGAGGACTCTACTGGAAATTGGACTAGAGGCAATTCATGTTGTGGCCTGGCTAAGAAGTTGTCCTGAGACTTTGTGTGGGCCCGAATTTAAAGGTGATGGACTAAAGAATCTGTATGAAGTTTCAAGACAGCACAGTCTTCAGGAGGGTGTCATGGGTATTGCTGGAGGCTTTTATCCAAGTTTATTGTCATAGTCAGGAGCAGGAAGCAAAGCAGAAAGATTTTAAAAGTCTGAAGTTTGGTAAAAAAAAAATTGTGGATAAAACTAGGACTATGAAATGTGTGGTTGTTAAAGACATTAAAGCCAGCAAAAAATGTTAAAGACTGCCCAGAAACAATAGGAAAGATGGCTTGAGGGCATCTCAGAAATTGACAAGACCACACTCATCTTAGGTTCAAGAGTGTAAAAGCAAAAAATCTTTTGAGGGGGCTGGAGCGATGGTTACGGTGCTTGCCTGGCATGTGTGGGTATGTGGGTTTGAATCCCAGCACCACGTACACAATAGAGTGTCGGAGCAAGGAAAACCACATGAAAAACTAAATAAAATTGATTTTCTCCTTCTCTCTCTCTTTCTTAAAAAAAGTCCCTCTTTCGTTAAAAAAAAAAAATCTTTGGAGAAAAGACCATGAGACCACGAGGGTGTCCCGCTTGCACAGGGTCCCCTAAGGTCATCTGCTAAGGCCATTGGAAGCTGCTGTAGACAGAGCTCCTGGAGGCTTGAAGAATGCTCAGGAAGGTGGCAGAGCTTGGCCTCAAGCACATGGTGCTGGTTCTGCAGGAGAGCAGGAGGCTGGAGTTAGGGTGTCATGGAAGCTTCCACTGAGATTTCAAAGGACAGCCTGGGAGGCCCAGCAAAATGCCCCGGGGTCACAATCCCTGCAGTCTGCCCCTGATAGGGAGATGTGTGGAGATGTGAAGAGGAAGCTGCAGCTGCAGTGTAGACCCATGAGATTGAAAACTGTCAGTACTGTGGGACGTCTGCAGGGGAGAGCCGTGGGAGTCAAGCAGACAAGCCAAGAGAGCCACATGTTCATAGCCAACACCACCATAGGGTCAGAGCCACACAAGCCCTTCGGAGACATCAGAACCACGGCACATGATCCAGGTGCTGGACCTGGAGGCCCAGGACTTGTTTGTCCAGCTGTATTTCAGTCTTGCTATGGTCCCATCTCTTCTTTCTATGCTCCTGTTTTTCTGAACGGAAGTGTTTACTATGTGCCTTTATATATTGGAAGTATATAGCCTGCTTTTGATTTTTACAGGGGCTCACACTGAGAATTTGCCTTGAGTGTCAGATAGATTTTGCACTTGTACTTTTGGGAAATTCTGAAACTTTTGATACCATGGGGACTCTTGAAAATAGACTAAATATATTTTGCACTGTGAGATGGGCATGATCTTTTGGGGGTTAGGGGCACAATGTAATGGTTTGGATGTTATGTGTCTCCAAAAGTTCATGTGTGAGACAGTGCAGGAATGTTTAGTGGAAAAATGTTTGGGTTATGAGAATTTTAACCCAATCAGTGAGTTAATCCCCTGGTAGGGATTAACTGAGTGGCCGGGAAGTTGGAGGAGGGAGGTCATTGGGGGCGTGCCTTCAGGGTTTATATATTTCCCCATGGAGAGTGGAGTCTCTCTTTCTCTTCATCCTGGTGCCAAAACCTCCAGCACACACTTCCGTCGTGATGTTGTGCCTCATCTAAGGCACTGAAGAATGGAGTTGGCCATCCGTGGACTGAGACCTCTGAAACTGTGAGCCCCCAAATAAACTGTTCCCCCTATAATTGTTCTTGACAGGTCATTTGGTCACAGAAGTGCAAAAGCTGTGAAAACACTTTTAAAACACAAAATGGCAGCAATGATGACAAGTATGTATTTACGTGTATATGTAGGTTGCAAAAAATGTCAAAGCCTGTCTTCCTAAAGACTCCTCCTTCCTGGCTCTGAGGAAGTGATTGGCTCTGTTGAGGAACTCCATGAAGCAAGGGATGATGGGTGGCCACTATGAAGGGGAGGGCAGCCTCTAGCTGACAGCTAGCAAGCACTGATGCCCTCAGTGTCACTACCTCAAGGACTGGAGTCTGATAACAACTTGAGTGAGCTTGGAAGTGAACCCTTTCCTACCCAAAGTCCAGATGATGCCTCCTTCCTGGCTGATATTCCCATTACAGCTTGATACTGAGATAGAATGCAGCTCAGCCATACCTAGACTCCTGACTCCCAGAAATTAAGGAATATATGCGGGCCAAGAATGTAGAAATATTGTTATATATGAAAATTCATACAGTAATATCTCAGGTCACATAGTAGCATCACTCTATTATAGTAACACTTTTTAAATTTCTCTTTAGCAAGATTATATGCTTTCAGAATACTCAGAAAAGAACTACCAAAATATATGTATTTCATTCATATTTATTCATGCTTTCTACTTGCTTATTTATTTGTTAGTTGTGAATTTAGTTTCTGCATATACACACACTAACACACACATGCACATGTATTTGTATATACACAATTTGGGACCTTCTTATTTATGAGTTCCACGTTTGTGTATAAAGCTAATAGCAACAAAAATTTCCTTTGATTCTGTACTAAATAGGTACAGACTATTTTCCTTGTCATTATTTCCTAAACCATATAGTGCGACACTATTTCTGTAGCATTTACACAATATTAGTTGCTACAAGTGTTTTAGACATAATTTAAAGATTACAGGAGGATGTGTTTATGTTACATACAAAGACAACACACTGGATGCAAGGGACTGAGCATCGTGGGAATTTCCTACCCTGGGATGGTCTATAACAATTGGGGATTGTCAACTTCATTGTACACACACATGTTGTTTAATAATGAGGCTACGATTTTGTGAGGATTTCATCTGCTCTTTGTCCCTTCCATGATATGCACTTCCACCTTCTACTCTTTGTCTCTTGGATGGTAAAGTTTGAAAATCAACTGAGAAGAATTTAATTTTATCAGCTCTAATATCTTTTGGAATGAAAACATTTATACAACAATCAAAATTTTTTACTCTATTCAGGCAGTTGTCTATCCCATACTTCTCTTATTTACTCTCAGTTACCTCTCTAAACCCACCCAATATGGAAACTGAAATTTGTTAAATGTAAAACTGACTTTTATTGAGCACCGATGATGTGTGAGTTTCTGCTCAGCACAGGGTCCTTGTGTGGAGGGCTTATAATTGATTGCCCAGCATTGCATACTTTGGCATGCAATAATGGCTCAATTAAGCATTATTAGGTAGAAAAGGCATATTTAATTGAATTTTCAGTAATTGTAGTAAAAAAAAAATCCAACTTGAAAGTGAATGAACAAAAGAACTCCTGTAAGAACTTCTGAGTACCCATTCCACCAAGACAGTCCATGCACGGAAGGCTTATTTCATTGCATTCTGGGTATTATCGTATATTATTAGAAGTACTTTTATCTGATCCTTTCCACAACTCTGTGAAGTTGGCATAACAGGTGTGTTTATCCAAATTCACAAGTTCAAGAGTTTAAATGACTTTCTCGGTGTCATATAGCTGTCATATATCAGAACTGTGGTAACAACCCAGACTTCTTGCTGTGAATCCACTCTCTTGTTAGTCACAAGTTATCTTAAAGTGCTCGTTTCAATGTATTTTCCTATGGAATGCAGACTCTCATACTGATGTTTTACGTAGTTATATTTATATTCCGTATATCATATTCCATCATTATTTATATTCCATGTATTATGTTCTGTTCCCCAGCAAGTTCATGTTTTATTTTTGTTTTGATATTGGAGATTGAACCTAGGGATGCTGGTTTCACTAAGTTGCTGAAACTGGCCTCAAATTTGAGAACCTCCTGCCTCAGTCTCAGGAGTCACTGGGATTACAGGTGTGTGCTGCTATGCCCAGCTAAGATCACAGGTTTGATCAGGGTGGACATTTTGCCTTCTACCTTTATTCAAGGTAACATGGAAATTTGTAGATCTTCAATAAATTGCTATTGAACGGTAGATAGAAGGATGTGACAGAGGTTCACTCATGCACACACTCACATCTTTGAACATCTCTACTCTTTTGTCCACCTTTGTCCATAGACATCTGATGGTGGGTTGTGCCCATGGTGTGGAATGTGAAAAACACCCTTTCAATCTCCGAATGACAGTGCATACAAAGATGGGCCATGCTTCAGTTTGTATGGTACCTCTAGCCATCTTTCTAGGTACCCGGATTACAGGTCTACACCTGCAGGAATGACTACACTGCTCTACTGGACCAGTTAAAGGAAAGTGTATCTCTTATTCCCTGATGCAGTTGTCATAATGACATCATGAAGGTTAAATTTCCTGTATGATCTTTGGTTAAATATCACATTTCAGTGTCAGTTTTTCTTACATGTTGTGAAAGTGACTCCTCATTTTTGTTAGACTATATCTTTGTGAAGGAAACTGACATGGGATTTGGTTCCTTCCAAGTGCTGAGAAGTAAATAAGTAGTTAACAGGGATCAAGGGAGAGAGCTCCACCTGCCTCATTTCCTACCCCCAGTGGATGTTCCAGAAACACTGTAGTGTTTTGCACCTTCCACCCCACCTTTTCTAATTCCATTTCCTCTAGAATATTTTCCAGGTGTGTCTCCTTGTCCTTATCATCTCAACACAGGCTCTTAGTGTGCCTGGAAGGCTTTTGAGCTCTCCCTTGCTCCTAGGATGATTTTTATGTCTTGTATTAGAATTACCTATTTATCTCTCTCTCTCTTTTCTATTAGATGTGATCTATTTGGAAGCTGGGGTAATACAGATTCTTCATTGTGCGGCCATCACTCAGTACAAACCTAACCATCACTACCAATAATTGCAGAATTTAAAAGACAGCTAATTATTTCATAGAAGCCCACTGTAGCAACTGCACAGAGTAAAGTGGGGGGACCATTTAAAGAAGTATTAATGATAAACAGGAAGTAAAAGCTGAATCAAACTCCCAGTAGATGAATAGGGTGATTCCACATGGTGATTTCTTTAATATTGTAGTCAAATAAGGAGATGTCAAGTTTAACTTCCTGGTCTCTGGTTTGGAGAAAGAGTTATGTGTGGTGCCATTGCCAGAGATGGAGAATCCAGATGGAGCCGTGCATGTGCAGGGTGGCTGATTAGTGATGTTTGTGCGACATCTGAGAATGTACAGGGTTTAGACGGAAATGCATCATGATCAGACTTCAGTAATGTGATTTGCATTCACTTCTCATTCAGGCTGCAAAGTCCTTCCTCCCATTCTTCATCTCGGTAATTGCTGCCTGTTTTCAGAATTTGACCCGGTCCCTGTACTCTGGGGAGCCTTTCCTAACCTGCGGGTTGGATGAAAGTTTTCTCCCGTGAGCACATCTTGCTTCTCTCTGGCATAAGACTTATCATATCACAGAGTCTCAAAGGAGATGCTCAACACTTATTCATTTATTTTTTAATGAAGACTTATGGAATCAATAAGACTGATCTCTATAAAAAGAAAATAAATTGTTTAGTTCCACAGCACTAAGAATTAACTCTCACTGTAAAAATGGAAGGGAAACCATACACCAAGCAACCCGGAAAGCACAAATCTTTATTAAGGCCAGATGAATTTTTTTTTCCTCTCTCAAATCAAGGGCTGCCACAGCACAACATTAGAGAAGATATCATTTTACATTTAATTTGTATTCTCCATTTCAGAATTATCAGAATGAAGTCTTCTTCAGATTATGTTAAACTGAATTTGTTCTGCATTATTTTTTTCTTTAAATAAATGGTCCTGGTTCAGGAGTTCATTTGATTGTTTGGAAGGGATTTCAGGACTCCAAACCCACTCAGATGTTCCCATATTGAGGAAAAAGCATTTCTGAGAAAAAATTTTTAAGAGTTATGTCAAGTGGCCCTCATTTTAGTAAACACTCTTTCTAGAAAGAAAACATCAGAAATAAACTCTTTAAAATGGCATTGTAAAAGGAGTTGGTCTAAAAATCTCACTGTTAGGGTCCTGCATCCATCTGTCTGGTTTCAATATCTCCCTGTAACAGGAAAGGAGGCATTGTTCGGGGGACTTTGGAAAGGAAAAATGATTGCTTATGAAAACTGAACACTCATTCAAACCATAGAATAGACAGTTTATTGTACATCTAGATAAAGGTGTTTATGTATACCAACTCTAAATAGCACATTACAGGGACTTGAAGTAAACACCCATTTAAAAAAAATCATTGGCTAAATATAGCTGGGTAATTGACTGTTTTGCAACGGTTTGGATTTCTTTTCTTTCCTTTTGGTTTCATATATCCTATTGAGGGTGATTGGGGTATTTTCCACTCCATACTTATGTGGTAGTTATAAAAATTACATAATTCAAATCTAACATATATTGTAGTGATGGGCCTAAAGTAGATATCTGAAAGTATTCTTTCCTACGCTCTTCCATTTAAGACCCCAGGATTCAATCATGACTGCTTGGTGATGCAGTGAGACACTAATTTAGCTTTTGTTGAGCACGTTTTCACACGGTGGTTCCTCTTCCATTGTAGAATCGCTGCAAAGTGAAAGTGAGAGGATTTAAACCCTGGCCATCATGGAGATCTATATATCTGCCAGTTATTGATCCAGCTTACCGAGAGGCACAGAGAGCCTAAATTGTGCTGAGCAAGTAGATTTTTTTAAACACAATTACATTTCTTTGACTAGGGGCTCTGGTACAGTAATTACTTTTCTTCAAAAGAAAGTTCTTAGCCCATCACAATGGCAACAGACCTAATAAAGCCAAATGGATCCCCAAAGTTATTGGAACTGATCTTCTAGCTGATAGAAGCTATTTCCTTTAGTGTGAAAAGGAACACATCTCTGGCCTTTATTTCCTTGTTATAAAATTCAAATGAACTTTGCATTTTGCTACCAAACCCTGTGTGATATGTCTCCTTCAGGCATTTTTAAGTGTCCTTACAAATTCTTTGATTTCTGAGCAAATTGCTCATTGAAATTTAATTCGTCATCGCTGTTGTTTAGGAGACTAAAAATGTCTCAGACTACCTCATGAGTTGAATAGAATTGAATCTAAGACAATGAGAATATTGCCACCACATTTCTAGCACAGACAGTGTTGGAACCGGTATCTTTAAAATGAATTACCCCCAAGCAGGGCCTCGGGCTCAGAAATTCCGCTTGTTCTATAGGAATACTAGGAACTTGGCTTATGAAAGATTTATGAGGCTTCTGTGGCCCAGGACTAGGGAAGGGACAAGTGAAGCAGCTATGGTGTAGTATGGAAGGAGGCTTCCCTTCCAAGCTCACAAAAACACCAAGAGCCACAGGGAGCCTAAATTGTGCCCAGCAAGTAGCTTTTAAAAACACAATTGCATTTCTTTGACTAGGGGCTCTGATCCCTAGTCCCAAATAGTTTACCAAGATTTTTGTTCATTCTGCCATTCCAATCTAAAGATTATGCTAATGAAAGGTAATATTCTTTTAGGCATTTTCTTTTTTTTTAATTCAGAAATTTATTTGTTGAACAATCAAACAACTTCTAATGAAATAATATAATATATATATAAATTCTGAAAATTAGATTTACCTCCAAGAGCCCCTCCTAATTTTCCTCCCTTATCCCTCCCCTACCTCCTTCCCAATATGACATTACACCTTATCCTGATTTCTTTTAATCAAGCTCTATCCTAAGTGTTTTGTCTTTTTATAAACTCATTTTATCCTCTCTATAACACTATGGGGTAGATACTGAAATAATCTCCATTTTCAAGTTGAGGAAATGGAAGCACAGAGAAATAAAGGAACCTACTCAAGGTCTCACAATAAATTTAAGAAAGAGTGAGGAGGAAAACACAGGAAGGATTAACGAAAGAGCTGGATTCAAACCCAGATGGGAGGATTCCCCATCATTGCAGAAGAACTGCCAAAGCTTCCTTGTTGCATAAGCAGGGGACCCAGAGTGACAGCCTGGGCCCTGGACAGGGGCTTTGTGTAATATCTCATAGTGTGGGTCTGTGGCTGAGGGTGTAATAAAAGGAACTGAAAAACCACTTAGAGGAAGATAGGTCTAGGGTCATATTAGCACATCAGGGGCTCTATTCCAGAACTCTGAGAGTGGATGGCTTGGACGACCCACATTTATTTTCTTGGAGTTGTTGAGGCCCGGAGTCCACAATCAAGGTGTTGGCAGATCTGGCTTCTCCCGAGGCCTCTCTCCCTAATTCAGACAGCCACTTTCTCATCAGGTACTCAGATGGTCTTTATCCTTGTGCACACCTCTGTGTCTTTTCTTCTTTTATAAGGGGACCGGTGGTACTGGGTAAAGATACCATCATTGTGACTTTGTTTAGCCAAATTTAAAGGCCCTACCTCCAAATGCAGCCACTTTCAAGGTGAGGGCTTCTACCTGTGAATTTTAGAGGGACACAATTCAGTCAATAACAGGTACACAGAGGCAGTCTGATTCGTAGCACCCAATGGGGATTTATCAATCAGGGTAGGGTAGGATCTCATGCACTGATAGACAAGCTTAAAATTTTAGTGAGTTAAAGAACATTTGTGTCTTTTCCACAGGGGCACAGTGAGACTTAACTGTGGCTGTGTCCATGCCATTTCTCAGGCATGCAAAGCATCAGAGATTTCTCTTAACACATACTTCCACCAGTGCAGAGAACAAAACGAGGAACACAGGAGGACAATGCTTTTATCATTTTTTTAAAGCTTTTATCATTCCTTTACATTTCAGTGGCTGGGAACAATGGCATAGCTATGCTTAAGTTGAAAAGAGACAGAAAGTACAATCACACTACCGCCTGCCTGGAAGGATCAACAGGCGTCAGGCAGAGGAGCAGGAAATCAGATGTCTGTTGCTGTCTTAGTAGGAGTGAGGCAGCTGCGAGAATGTAGGCTGCTCCATGAATTGTGTATTTATTGTTTGGTTTGGATTTGGTTGTGATTTAGAGGGCCAGTTTAATTCTTTATACTGCAAGATGTTTAGCATTTCTGGCCATGTCTAAGAAAAGTCAGTAGCTCTTCCCCACCTCACATGATAACTGCAAACACTCCTACCAACAACTTCTCCAAATGTGCTGTGGAAGGGAGCTGAAAGTTGGACTCAGTGTTGTCATTTAGGAATGCTCACCAGCGCCTAAGGCTCAGTCCCCAGTCCCAGACCCTACATCTGTTCATTAGGCAAAGACATGAAATTCACTGTCTCATAAAACTTGCTCATTTTCTCTTCACGAGAAATGACATGGTGGTGAAAGAACTTTCAGACTGTCCATCAACGGTCAGATACCATTGGGGAAATAACTGCAAGAGTTCTGATATCAGGGAAACCAAAAGGAAGAAGAAAGAGAATTCAGACTCAAGGAAGCCAGGCAGGGGGCTGGTATAGCTTTGGAATCAGGAGAATTTGCAGGGAGAATTTTGCCAAAGTGCCCATAACTTTTGGCCTTAGGAAGGAAACCTAAATATTAATTGCAACAAATCACAAATACCACAATTTGCAGAAAGCACATGGGAGACTTCAGCTGGGTGTACTATGGTTTGCATACATAAACAGGTAAATACTTGTCTTGCTGACTATGGCCAACATCAAAAATGGTGAAGGTACTGATTTTAATACCTCATTTCACTGTTGTTACGCAGCAGTAAAATACTTTTGCAATTACATTGCTTCAAGGATTTCTTATGGGAAATTACTCTTCTTAACATAATGACCTTATAAGTTGCAGTAATACTTCACTTTAATTTCAAAACTATTTATATCACTGACAGTGCCATGTGATTTAGAACTTTATTTCATGGCTTCTTATTCTCTACTCCTTTGTTTTATAAATATTTCCCACAGTATTATTTTTAAAAAGTGATACTGGTATAAATATGGAAAAAAGGAAATAGAATTATTATCCTTTGTAATTCTACACATTTTAAATGACAAAAAAATGAATAGAAATACAGAATATATTTTTGAAGATTAAGGGAATTTATTTCAATAGTCTACTAATTAATAAATAAAACATCAGCATCTTTTAATATAAACATATTAATCAGAAAATAATCATAATAAAAGAAAAAAGTTTCATGTAGTATTGTAACTAGAAAAATAGGTTGCCTAAATAGATTGAAAAGAAAATGTACATGATTTACAGGATGGTCATTTTTTAAAAAAATTTACTGGGGAGACTAAATGAAGTTTAAAGTCATTGAATATTCTTGTGTTGGAATTCATCCATAAATTCAGTTACTGTAGTAACAAACAACCCCAACATCTTATATATACTTACATGTACGAAGCATATATACTTTGAACAACAGCAAACATTTAGTTTTTGCTCATGCTACAGTTTATTGACGATCTTCTCTGAGCTCCATTCATAACTCCGGAGCCTTAAATATTATGTGCTATCACGACAGATAGATGGAAAGAATACAAAAGTATCTTGTCTTAATAATGAGATGCTTCACTGCCTGTCACTTCTCTTCACAACTCATTGATCAGAAACAGCTTCATCTAATTACATGAGGGTCTGAGAAATGGAATTCTACTGGAAGATGGACCTTGACATATTTAGTACTCAGTAGCAAGGGCTTAAATAGTTATAAATAAGCAGATAAATAAAGCAGAATCCAAAGGTAGTAATTCAGAATTGAAGTTCTTCACAAAGTTTGAAGGGTGTGTGTGTATGTGTGTGTGTGTGTATGTGTGTGTGTGTGTGTGTGTGTGTGTTCATTACAAAATAGCTGATTATTTATTCAAGAAAATTTTGCCTTTTCACCCCATATCTACAAAGTGCTTAGTGCTGTTATATGTCCTGAAAAAATATGTCCTCAGAGACTAAAATAAACAGAAATTCCTGACCTTCCTTAACATATTTGGAACACAAACCTGAGGAATTTGTGATCCTTGTCCTTGCGGGTCAGAATATATCCACAAAGATGTGGATATTACTGAGAATACATGTGATTTTACATAAACATTAAAATCACATATACATTGCCTTTGTAAATATATTGTTTGGATACTTCAAATAATTCTGTTTCATTTTAGGCAATTATGTTGAAAGGGCTTTGAACTTAATACCCCAACATTTGGCAACTTGGCAATTGAGAAAGCTATAGAAGTAAGAAGGTCAATCTGTCCTTTCCCTACCTGTCCAAGTATAGCAAGTTTGTAAAGAGTTCTCTAACCTACCTTGCCTAACGTTTAATAGGTAACAAGACCCTCATTCCAGAAAGATCTTGCCCTATACTCAAGGAGACAAAACACTACACAGAGAGGCCAAGAAGGATCTGAGCAAGCAGGGCTTGCTAGGTTTCTCAGTTTGTTGCCATTAGGTGGTAAGCTGGCTGTCCAATTACATCCACAACGATCCACTTCTTTCACTGCGATTAACATAAAAATTCATTTTCCCTGGGTCTTTGGGGCTTCATTTCTGAAGGCTCTTTTATCATATAAAATTTTCATTAAACAATGTTGTTATGCTTTTCTGTTGTTAATCTTGTCTTGATCAGGTCTCACTTGTAGACTTTGTAATGAGTGAGGAAAAGAAAACTACTTTTTCTTTTCTTCAATACCTAATTCGCATTAATCTTTTTCTTTTTAATACTAAGATTCATGCCTTTCAAAAAAAATTGCTTTTTAGGACATAGACTAAAAAGTAAAAGTTTCTATTTGTGTATTTTAATCTAAAAAATGTGTAATTTACTTATGTGCATCAATTCAATACAAATTAAATATGCTATTAAACCAGGAAGAACATAATTTCTTACAATCTCTTTTCTTTAGAGCTGTTCACTTTCAATGTTTTCATGTGTTTAATACTTTTCTATATAGTAACTACTGTATAGGAACTAGCTATTGCTTTTAAGTTTGTAATAATGGAGTACAAAATTTTGTGACTGATTCTGAGTTTTTAATCTTAACATCAAACAATTCTTTGTTCAAATTATTTTTTTTTGTATTTTTCTATCATAGTCTTCTTTTATGGAGACAATTTTTTAGAGAACCTTTGAATTCAAAGCAAAAGTGAATAGAAAGTACAAATAATTTCCATATATACTCCCTGTCCCTCTCTAACACACAGCCTCCATCCCTATCAACCTGCACCAGAGGGGTACATTTGTTACCATCATCATTACCCCAACTGTGTAGTTTTTATTAAAGTTTACATTTGTATTGTCCATTCTCTGAGTTTTGAAAAATATGTAATTGCATGCATCTGTCATTAAAATAACACCCAGGATCTCACTGCCACCCAAATCCTCTGTAATCAATTTGCTCATCCCTCCCTCCACCTTACCCCAGGATCTAATGTTTTTGCTGTCTCAGTAGCTTTGCATATTTAAGTTGGTGCCTTTTCCACTGAGAAGTCTCTTGTGATTTAGAATTATTCTTCTCTTTCTGATATATACAGAGAGACACCCTTAAAATGCAGATTTTTCTTTACAAATTTCTCTAACAAAAGGGTAAATTGTATTCTGTTTTTAGAGCCTCTTGTATGTATGTTGTTTCTTAAAATAGTCACATCAAAATACTCCTTCCACTAGAAAGGCCTATGTTGGGTTGGCATTTCTGATCTCCTGAATTACTATTTGTGTGGCTCTATTTCTGAACTTCATTGTGTCACATTGAGCTATTTTTCTATTCTTCCATCAACACTGCATTGTTTTGATTTCTGGAGTTTCATAGTAAAGTCTTAAGCCAAGTACTTATCAGTTCCCCAACTTTGTTCTTCAATATCAGGTTGGCTATTGCGAGTCTTTTGCCTCTGCTGCAAACCTTATGATCACTTTGGTGGCATCCATGGAACAATGAATCAGGATTTTGATTGCAATTGCATTAAATCTGTAGATCAAGCTGGGAAGAATTCACATCTTGTGAATGTTTAGTTTTCTTATCCATGAACATGGAATAACTCCTTTTATGCAGTTCTTTGATTTTTTTTTCTCCATTTTGCGGTTTTCCTCATTTAGATGTTTTCTTAAATTTACACCTATGAAATTTATTTGGGAAGTGCTCATGCATATGATTTGTGTTTTAATTTCAAATCCCTCTTGCATGCCATATAGGAAGGTACTTAACTCTAAACAGTATCATTTCATCCTACAACCTTGCTGTAATTACTAATGACTTCTCAGTGTAGACTCTATCAAAAAACCGAATTTTAACCATTTAGTTTAAAGATATTATGGGACTTTATTTTGGTTCTATAATTAGTCGATACATCATCCCTTGAAATAAAATGAGTGTCTAATGGACTGAGCAGAAGAGTTTGGTTTTAAGATTAAAAAAAAAAAAGAAGAAGAAGAAACAGAGCAAAAAGTGGATTAGTGCTCTCAAAGCTAGTTTGATTGGAAGATAGGGACAGAATAATATAAAACATCTGGTTGACATCTGATTACTTTTATATGTAAGGATTAAAGCATCATTATTATGCCAATTAAAAGCGGGTTGTTTTTGAATTTGGTTATTATGTCTCTAATCATGATTTCTCAGAAGTTAATTTAATAGCTTACTTTAATATTAGTGACCTAGAACTTTAGCCTGTGACTCCATTTTGATGTTTAGTCTGCTATGTTAGTTTTCTGCCACTGTAACAAAATAAGTAAACCAACTTAAAGGAAGAAACAATTATTTTGGCTCATAGATTCGGAGGTCTCAATTTGCAGTCACTTTGCCCCATCACTGTGGGCTTGCGGTAGGCCATACACAGTGAAAGATGCTATGGAGTGAATCTCCTCAACTAATGATGGCAGGAGAGGGGGCTGGAAATATTCTAGGGGAAGAGCTGTACCTCCAGTGTCACACCCACAGTGATCCCCCTCTCCCAGCTAGGCCCCACCTCCTAAAATTCCACCACCTCCTAATAGCAGCACCAGCTGGGGGCCACGCTTTCATCACTGGAGCCTTTGGGAATGGTCCAGATCTAGGCTTTAACAACTGATCTGTTGGGACATAGTGCAACAGCTTAGTCCAAAGCATTTGACTTGGGTAGTTGTTATTCAACAAATCCTGTTTTACAATGTTTGTATTTTCTCTTCTTATTTTTCTTATAGTTCCTAGAACTGTAACTACATATTTACTTTAATCTAAAATTAACACTGGGTATTTTTAAAAATCAGATTGGAACTTCCAATTTACAAATTGCTACTTTTATCTTTAAGTATTTTTTCTTCCACTGTATTTCCTTATGGGGGTTTTATGTTGGTTTTGTCTAAATTTTGCTTTGCATATGATTACTTCAAATATTTTCATTTTGTTTTCTTTAATCACAAAAGTATTTGTGCTACTTGATTTGACACTGAGTACAGCTTGATGTGTCTCCTGCCTAGACTGTAATAGAGTGTAGAGTCAGGCAACTGAAAGACTTTCTAGCTCTGTGACACCGGACATGTAAAAGCAGAGCAAAGACAGGGAAGTGATCCACAGAAAAACAATTAGACTCAAAATGCTACATTTTGAAATTTTATCTCCCAAAGTCCTAGGTAGCAATGGTCCCTTAGATATCAGGACTAACATATTAGGAAGAGGACTGTCTAAGATTTTTCACTCAGATCATTTTCTCAGGGATGCAAACACTTTCAATGCATTATAAAGAGTGTTAAAAATGTGACTAATGCAATTTGATGTTGTTGTTTTGTAGAGAACACAAGGAAGACAAATTGCTAACAGAACTTATGGGAAAGTTTGAAATTAATTTTAGGGCTAATAAAATTGTTAGTATAATTTGTAACCATAAACAGTAATGCTATGAAGACATATGGCACACGGGCCTTATAGGCCACTTTCCCTGAGTCCCTCCGAAAGTGAAGATTTTGCCAAATAGGTGCCTATTTTTGTGATGCCTCTCTACCCTTTACTGTTTGATTTTGAAATTTCATTAGTATTGTGAGCATTTATTTTAAGTGGATTTGGAAAAATTTAAGAAATGATCAAAAGAGAGTCAAGTGAAAATAGATTTAATTCATGAAATAAATATATAGAATTCAGTCATTTTGGGAGACTCTTGGGTATGTCATTTAGTTTAAACAGAGAAAAATCAAATAACCACAGAGAGTTGAACAGCATGAACTCAAAGAACAAAGATAGTTTTTGCTTGGGAAAGAAAAAGCCCACTTCTTGGAATATGTTTGTTTAAGTTGTCTTTGCAAATTTGGAGCATTTATTATCTCTGATGATTAGGCATACAATTGTATCCAGACTTATTGCATTATTGGGCTTTTGTTGTCTTGCAGTCTAACTCTTGGATCATGAATTATTGATGAGTGAATATTTTCTTTTAGGAACTAGACTCAGAGTCCTTGAGATAAGGGACCGAATCTCTACTAGGAAGCATAATTGGATGCCAAAGAGAAATCAGAAGTCGATACTCATTCTAGATATTGTGTACAGATCCTTATACCTTCTTATAAGTCATATGACTTGGCTATCCTAGTTTCTTTGTACAACTGATATGTTAATGAAGAAGCAAGAACACTTCTTTCCTGAAGTACGCATTCTAGTAGAGAAGTTAGACAACATATGGATACGCAAATAGGTGGTATGTTTATAAGTAATAACAAAAAGCTATGGAAAATGAAAAACCGAAATAGAAGAATAGGAGTAAAGGGAGACCTTCCCTGCTGCCCTCTGAAAGTTTAGTGGAATAAATTGGCATCAGGCACATCAATGGGAGGAAGAATACACAGTTTTATTAGATGAGTGTGGGAGCATCAGAGGAAAGTGAGCATCCAATGCTTAGTGAGGTTTAGAGGTTTAGGGATCTTCCTTCCTAGGACAGGGAGAGGTGGGAAACTTGTGAATTTTAGAAGTAATAAGTGATTTGAAGAAAGACAAATGGATCTAGAAGACAGATGTTGGCTTGCGAATGATTTTCTTAAGAATTTGGATGAGTCAGAAGATATCTTGTGACAAAGTAGGTCCAAGTATGGTTACATTCCTTAGTCTTCTGTGAGAGATGATGAGATTTCAGGGAGGAAATGGAGGGCTACCGTGTTCCCTCCATTCCCTCCATCTCATCTTAAAGCAGGTATAGGAGTACTAAAGAAAGCCCTTTCCTGCCTCTGTGGGAAAGAAAGAGAAACAAGAGACAGAGGGTGGTTGGGGAGGTCAGAGAGACCTTGATTTTATGACTGCTTCTCTGGTTCAGCATGCTAAAGCACCAGGCTTTGGAGTGTCACTTTCTGATCCCGAGTGGTAGCATAGTGTCAGGGTGACAATGGGAAGAGAGGGCAATTTCACCATGAGTGTTCAAAGCGGCCGAGACCCAATTTATATCAAGAAGATGAGAGGAAAGTCTATTTCAGACAGGGTGCGTGAGAACGAAGTTCCTGAGGCAGAAACCTTCCCTGCCTCGTCCATAAAGGGCCCAGAGTTGCCTGTGGTTTGAACAGAGTTAGCAAGGGCAGTAGCAGCTATTAGATACCACATTGGAGAGGGGTACCAAGCGCATTGGAAAGCTTTAAACTAGGAAGTTAAAAGATGCCATGATGGGGCATGTTCTTATTATTCTTAGTTATTAATAAGGGTGGCTTTGCAGGGCTTTTTGACATAGACCCATAATCTGAGTTCCTCAGGAGACTGAGGCAGGAATGTCGCAAGATCAAGCCAGGCTGGACAATTTAGTAAAATACTTTCTCAACATATAATAAAACAGGGCTGGGTACATATCTATGTAGTAAAGTGATTGGCTACCATGTGTGAAGCTCTGGGTTCAATCCCCATTGCAAAAGAAAAGACACTGGGAAGTCAGAGATTTTAGCAGGTTAGAAACAATGTGGATGAGCCCATGAAACATTTTAGAAAAATAGCTTTGTAACTCTTACTATGTTGTGAAAATGTAATGTACAATTATTACATTTACTCAAATATTTTTAAATAAATTCATATTGATAATTACTGATATCCTTTTACTTTTCTTCTTCTTTTAAAAAATAAATTAGCTCCCTACCAAGCACACTGCTGTACTGGTCCTTTTAGAATATATTTTTTAAAAAAATAGCTTCTGATAAAATGTTATGCAGGCACATAGTTGTACTTGCTAAATATTTGCCATATTAATGACTGCATAAATAAAATATGACAGTCTTGTTACAAGGCTGTTGGGTCAAGGAGATATTTGAATGAATGAAACAGATTGAAGGAGTTTGTTGCTATAATTTAAAATTGGTCAGAGAGTCTTTTCATTTCGGGATGGGAATTTTACGATGTCTCTGACCCTGGGATATATGTTTACATGAAATTTCTTGGCAGCATTAACTAAGTCTGATATCATGAAATAATATATATAAATGAGCTTTGAAAAGAACAAAGCTTTATGTCAATAATTGTAAGAATTGCTATCATTTATTTTCCGACCCCTAGGTGTTAGATCTCATGCCAAGCATTTTCACATACATTATCTTGTTTAATCTCAGAAAAATCATGGAGGAAAGACATTCTTCCTGTGTTCTAAGTTTGAGAGAACTGTCATTCAAAAATTTTCTTTTTAACATCTGGTCAAATACAAAGATGCAGCTTTAGAACCCCAACTTAATCTAAGCTATTCCCTCAATGAAA
>PVKS010010420.1:0-60231 GCA_004027875.1 Aplodontia rufa | reverse complement strand
TGGGGTGCCCTGGGGTGTGTCTGTGCATGGGGCAGGGAGGGTGGCATTCCCTGCATGGGGTGTCCTGGGGTGTGTCTGTGCATGGGGCAGGGAGGGTGGCATCCCAAAGAGGAAGCCGGCTTGTGTCAGAGCCAGCTTCTGTGCCCCAGTCTCCTCAAGCGCTTCAGTGGCAGCAGCCAGCGCATACGCCATGGTGCCCCTCTTGCAGCCACCAGTGGTCATGTGGGTGATTGGGAATTTAAAAAGTTACTGTTTAAGTATAATCGGCAATGACGTGTTATATACTACTACAACTCCACTTCACAGGGAGGCCGACCTCATGTTCTCAGTACTTCCTGGAAGTACTGGCTTTCTGTTGAGAACTTGTCTGCTCCTCCTGCGCAGCACCAGGGATCAGCAGGCTGGGGCCGCTCCCCACAGCCCCAGCTTTCCCTCTTTGAAGTGCAGAAAGCCTCATGATAAACAGTGGCCAGCAGAAGTGCTTCTAGACAGATGTGAGCCTGATAAGGGAAGCACGCCCAGCTGGGCTTCTTCTCTTTCATTTTTACTTCTTTGTAAGCCTCCTGTGTGCTAGAAAGGAGCTCAGTCACCAGCTCCACCCCCAGCCTAAACTCTTGGGTCTCTTTCAAGGGACACTGTGAAATGAGTCTCATAGCCTTGAACTTTTAGGTGGGACTCAGGGTTAGGAAACAGCCCCCACCTCCGCTCCATTCTGAAGAAGAGAAGCTTTTGGGTTCAACTTTTCAGAGTTAGGCCACTGTATTTTGTAGTAATATGCTGGTCTTTAACTGATTTCTACATGAATCTCATTCTGGATGGACACAAAGCTTTTCTGTGTTATCCCCCCCGCCCCACTAAATTACCGGGAAAGTCTCCCCAGCTTCTCTCCCTGGAGCTAAGAACAGCTGTACAGGGCTGGAGCGGTGGCTCGGCGGTTACTGCTCTTGCCCCGCACAGGCACGTGAGTTTGAACCCCAGCACCACGTACACAGTAAAGTTTTGGAGCCACATGAAAAACTAAATAAAATTCATTCTCTCTTTCTCTCTCTCTTAAAACAAAAAAACAAAAAACCCCAGCTGTACAGACGCCTGTGAGTCTCAGGAGCATGCTCTGCCCTTGCTGAAACGCGGCGGCGAGAGAAAGCTTGTCAGCACTCCGAGTACTCTTCGGGCCTTCTGCTCAGAGCAGCGCAGGGATCTGCAGAACTTCAGGTGCTCAGGCCGGAAGGCTGGTGCCCTGCTGAGTCTGGATGGACTTTCCGGGCTATTCCCCTGCTCATGCTCTTAGGCTGCAGTGGCTCAGGCACAGTGACGCCAGCTAGAGACCTGCGCATGCTGCCCCCGTGGCTGGCATAGCCCCACACTGTCCCGGCCGCTTCTCCAGGCTGGGCCGAGCAGGTGAGAGAATGGCTCCCTCGGGGCTCAAGGGACAGGATTTTGTTCCAGAGGAGCATGTGCTCCTTTGTCCTTAAAGGCCATGCATGTTCTCTCACCAACCTAGAGCAGAACATGCGGAACGGGCGCGGTGCCGATCCTAAGGTTCTCTGGCAGTTCATCTGCTGTCTTCGCAAGACTTCTAAAATGCCACAGCCGCCACTTAACGTGGTGACTGCTCCCACCAGAACTGAAGCGCAGGCACTCTCTCACCAGAGACTGGCATCCCTAAAGCTCATGTGACACTCTGCTTCATGATTTAAAACAGACTAGGTTTGAAGAGCACTCCTGTTTTCTCACCAAGACAACAACTTAATAAGGAACAGTGATGCTGACGATGTAACTGAGAACCTATTAGGACAAAGATGGTGTTTACCCAGCACCGATTACTTCCATTCCACTTGGTTTTCTGTTTCTCTCTGGTTCCAAACTTTCCAGAATTGTCCATCCTACCAGCGTCTGGGATACGGAAGCTTTTGTTCCTACGGGGTGGGGGTGGGGGTGTCTGTAATGTCCTCAGCGTGGCCTCAATGCAGGGCTTATGCTGGGCACTAGGAAGTCTATTTCTGCTTTGTTTCTTCTAGAATTTAAGCCTCCAGACTGGGCACAGAGAGGAAGGGACAGGGATGTTTTGATCTTTCTAAGCAGAGGGGACATATGGCCTTTTGAAGGCTGCTTTGTGCTTCCCATATGAGTCAGACATCTGACGACTTGAATGATCCGGTTGTCTACACCACAGTGAGCTAGCTTGGCTGAGATGCCAGAGGGCTAAGACTGGCAGGCTGCTCTGGGCCTCTGGTTGGCTGGCTTCTTACGAAATTTTTGAAATGCTTAAAATTGTTAAAAATAAATTTATTTAATGTTCATCCTGATGCCAATGATAGTGGCACCAGATGCATGTACCATTTTGGCCTGGGGATGTGGAGGATGGAGGGAGGGAACTCCCTAAGGTTTAGAGACGGAGAAATACAGCAGAGAGGAGGACCCCATTCCCGCATCCTAGGGGGCAGGTCCAGAAGACTCCGCAGGACAAGTGCAGGACCACTGGGCTTAGCCATTGCTGCCACACCTTCTTCTGGTTATTTTACCATGTCTAAAGGAAAACGAAGAGTAATTTCCAGCTTTGCAAAACAGTCAATTGGCTTTCTCTTAATTGCTGCAGCAGCAGGACTGAAGCCTGCTGACAAGAAAGGGCCTGAAGACCCATGCACAGAATGGCCCCAAAGGACACAGAGACAGCACCACCCCACGTGAAGATCCAGCAGTACTGGATGCCCCTGCTGCACGAGGGGAGGCCACGTCAGAGAGGAAGCCTGTGCTGCCCTGGTAGCAGGCAGGGAGCACGTGGCGTTCAGAAGACTTGGGCTATCGTCTCTAGAAATCCTGCAACTGTTGAGTAGGAATGGGACACGAACAGAACGGAGCAGAGGCTCCTGAAGATGGCGCCTCCCTTGGAAGGGAGAAGAACCTTAACGCTGCACTTGTCTCAACACCCATCGGGAGGTGGGGAAGGAGGGTTTCTGAGGCCAGAGCTGGGTCTTGAGAACAGGGAACCATGGCTTCCTCCCACTCGGGAGTCTGTGAGATCTCCCAGCGAGACCTGGACTGTGTGCCAACACCCAAGGTTTCCCATGAAGCCACAGAGCAGGGAGCTTCCCCAGAGCCCCTCAAATGGAGCCGGCTTGTCTTGCCTCCCCTCTTGGTGGGGTGGCTGGTGTGGGACGCCCACTACCCTGGGTGCTGCTTTGTGCTACCTGCACCAGCCAGCAGCTCTCCCCTGCCAGGGTCATTTCTGCACCTCTGCAAACCCCTATGATGTCCCTGCTTTCCAGTATGCTCTTCAGAAAACATCTGGCGAGCCAGGAACCTGGCTAAGGAACCTAAGGGCCAATTTTTCTCTTGACTTTGTTCCCTGCTCTGAGCTTAGAAAATTCCCACTCTGGTTGGTTTGTTTAGATGCAAATCCCGGAGGACACAGAGGGGTGGCTCTCTAAGACAGTGGCCTCTCCCTGCCTCTCTGGATGACTGACAAAGGCTCTGAGAGCTCTGAGGCACTGAAGCCATGTTGGCAAGGTCTGGAAGAACATGACACGGGCTGCCATTTTTGGGGTGTATGTGTGGAGTCCATCAGAAAGACGAACAGTGGAGAAAAACCCAAAGCATCTCTGCTTCTCTCTCTGCACTCGGGCACCACGTCCACTATGCGGTGCTTCCTCACTCATCACTGAGAGACTGGCGCCTGTGTCTTCAGCTCTGCTAACCCCCGTGTTCAGCAAACACCCCCCCCCCCAACTACCACTGTAGGAAGTGGTGATAGCAAGGATTTCTGAAGTTGAGAAGCACTAAGCCATCAATTCTGAGATTAATTCTTACCAGACTTCCATGATTCCTCTTATCTCCCACTGTACTTTACTGATGGGAATCAGAGAATCCAGAATGAAAATCTATCATGTTTCAGATAGGAAACAGTGATTTTGAAGATAATGGGGGCTGGGGATGTGGCTGTCGGAGAGCGTTGGCTGGGCCTGTGTACAGCCCGGGGTATGATCCCTGGCACTGAGCAAAAAGACGATGGAAATGAATTTTTCTCTAAATGCTAACTTTCTCTGAGGTGCTGGAAAAGAACCCAGAGACTCATGTGTGCCAAGCATTGGTGTACCCCGAGTTCCACCCTGCCCCTCTGAACACGAACCTTCGACCATTAGATTCTGTCTAATGACGTTCTTTGAATCTACCCAGTGAAGTGATATTAAAATTATGTCTTTAAGGATTTTAATAGTGTACTTTTCCTTTCGAATGAACTCAAACTAGCCTTTTTTTTTTTTTGGCATCAAATTCTGAACAGTGTCACAATAGTCCTTTCGACATTAAATGTTCATCATACTCAGGACAGAAACTGCAATGGCCTCTCTCCTCCCCGGCAGCATGTTCATCTCATTTCCACAACAGCTTGCTAAATGTGCCTTGCTTAAGAAGACAGCCGCTTCATTCTTGCTGGAAAGAGGGAGCCCCGCAGTGGACTCGAGGGTCCAGGCAAGATCACCAAGGTGGCCAAAGCCACCACACTAGGAGCTTTGGGAAGGTGTGGAGGGTCCTGGTCAGAGCTCATGTTGGAAAAGCAAGAAGTACAATCTCTCCAAGAGGCCCCGGGGAGGTGGGGGTGGGGGCTGAAGGCCTACGAGCTTCCCCTCACTGGCCGACCAGAAGGTTCCGGGCACTCAGCATTTCCAACCTCTGTGCCGTGGGCTCGGTTACTTTCAAGACAGCTTCACTTTATAAAGATAGAAGCCCTGGTCCTGCTTCCACGATACCCTGGCTTTGCCCTCTTCTGCCTCACCTGGGCTTTGCCGTTGGGAATTCTCATGCGCTACATCACTCTGTCGGGAATTCTCACGTGCTGCGTCGTTCTTCCACCAGGAATTCTCACACGCTGTGTTATTCCGTTGGGAAATCTCATGTGCTGTGTCATTCCACTGGGAATTCTCATGTGCTGTGTCATTCCGTCGGGAATTCTCAAACGCTGTGTCACTGTCTCTCCTGCTCGCCCACTCCTCCCTCCACCCTACCCCATGAGCACTGATGCTCACTGTGGCTCCCGCTGTGCCTCTTTCTCTTGGGTTCTAATTAATTGATATAAAATAAAATCCAAAACTCAGCTCATCCGCTCACTAGCCACATTGCAGGTATCAGATGGCCACGCTGGACGGAGTAGACTGAACGTGGCCCAGGACGATCCTCTGGGAGAACACGGCACTGGAATATCGGCGCCAGCGGACCAGGGCTCGGACTCCGCTGCAAGCTTCCGTATTCTTGGTGCCCAGATGGTACCTGACAGTGACGAATGTGCAATAACAATATAGTTCTTGTATTTTAATGGCCAGCTCTGGCCAGTCCACTCTCTGTGGGAACAAATTTCAGGTGTTTCATGGCACTTTCATTTTTGTTTTTAAAGAGAGAGAGGACAATGAGAGAGAGACGATGAGTGCTGTAACCATTGAGCCATGGCTCCAGCCCTCATGGCATTTTCTTTGACATCACTAGATCTGGATCAAATGAACCTTAGTCTTCCCTCAGAGGGCTCTGTGACCCTGGATCAGCTGACTTGGAAGACATCTTAGCTGATGGCCTCCCTGGCCTGCGCAGTCTCCCTGACTGTCTTCCCTTCTGCCCTCGTCTCCCTGCACGCTGTGCTGAGGCCACCCTGGCTTGTCACGTCCCTCAGTCATGCCAAGCTGCGCTTCCAGGGTCAGCCTTCTGCTATGCACCCCCCTCTTGACCCTGCATCTTGCACGCAGCAGCTGACGCAGAACACACAGAACATGCATCTGGGTGCCAAAGGGACCTAGGAAAGTCCCTTCCTGCCTGAAGGAAGCAAGGCTCTTCTCGCAAAGACAGACGTGGAAGCAACGCCACTGCGAGAGCACAGCGCAGCTGATTTAGCCCTGGGCGGCTCTCACTCAGACCTGTTTCCCCACAGAAAGTAATGGAAGGCTGAGCTGCTGCTTAGGTGGCCCCTGTGCTTAGGTGGGGCCCCACAGTCCCACTAAAAATAACCCCTGCTCTGACAGCGGGCGGGTCATGTGCAGACAGGGTCGCGGCCCGGAAGCCAGGCAGTGTTTCTGCTCTTGCTGAACAATTCTTTGTCCTTTCTGGGCTATGCTGGTACGGAACAAACATCGGCAATGACTTCTGTTTAGAATGCGCATAGCACTCAGAAGCTGGAAACGGCTGCTGGCTTGCAGAGAGGCCAGCCCCAGCAGCGCGGGGCTTCAGTCCACATCTCCTGTCTACTCAGCGGGGCTGCAGGGCTATGGACACCTATGAGGTCGTGGTGACGTATGTCACTCACATTCTGAGATGGCCCCATCTACATGGCTACCAGCTTTCAGGTTTATATTGAGGCATTTCAAAGAGAAATTCAGTCTTATTTTGAATTTCTGTTATACACATGGCAGGTGAGACTTATGATTGAAACACAGGAGAGCAAACTGCCCAGCAACTGCAGCCCAACTTGGAGAGGAGGTCTGCCAGCCACAGGCATTTGTCCTTCCAAGGCCCCTCTCCTTCCTAATCCTGAGGCTAGCAGTCTTCTTTCATCTGGGGATTGCTACCGCTCTGAGCCTACAGTCAGAGCCAAAGAACGCTCTCCTGTCCCGTCCCCCCATCTCCACCCACCTGCAAGACACAGGTCGAAGAACACCCACACAAGATTCCTGAGCAGAAACCCAGCACGAGGGTTTTGTTCCGGCCTCTGCCACAATCTGGGTGTGAGATCACATAGGCCCTTCACTCCTGACATGAATGAAGTACACTGTGCCTCCGACCAGTGGGTGAGGGCAGGGTGCCCCACCCCCACCCACCTCTCCCTAGCCCAGCTCTGTGGCTTGCTGGGGGGATCTAGGGGCTGGTGGTTCCGCCCACGAGCAGCAGTTCTCCCTGCCAGGAGAATCCGCAGCTCACCACTAAGGGCGCAAGATCAGACTCCATACATTAGACACAAAGCTCATTCATTTGGTAACAGGAGAATTCATCTGGAACTGGAATCTACAGTATGCTTGCAATTTCTGCTGAGAGTCCAAAAGTTATCCGGTAACATGCAGTTTCTGCTGTTGGCAGTCACCATGGCAAGGAACACTCTGACTGGGGTACCTTGTCCATATAAGGCCGAGTCAGGCCGGGATGGGAGAGGCGAGCTGCAGGGAGGCGTCTCCTTGAGGCTACAGTAGCTCCAGGGGAAACACAGACGGCAAGGGACCCCAGGGGAAGCTATGGGAAAGGACCAACTATGCACCAGCGCTCGGGACAGCAGACTCTGCCAACCGCTATTTTTATGTATTACATTACTTAAAAAATACTGTCAACCCAAAAGCTGCTTTCTGCAGAAACCCATTTGGGTAAATCTGCTAGCAGTAAAGGCTTAATCAAATACACAGGCCTGCAGCACTGAGATCGATTTCTAACCGTTTTACAGAAGCAGAGCTATGGCATCAGGAGCGCTAGCTGAGCCCTGCATCTGCACAATCTCCCCGCCCACACTAGGCTTTCCTCACCTCTTCCTACGCTCTGGCTGGCCAGTGTGCAGCGAGCGGCACCTACAACTAATCGCACAGCCCTGGTTGCCGACTGGCCTCACATCCCAATAGTGTCTCTACAGCTCCATCACAGATGGGTCTCTGTGTGCCAGAGTGCCACCCATGTGAAGCGTTGGCCACCTGAGTGCCGGCAGAGCCAGCCGGACCCAGGTGAGGCCACACAGTGGGTGTGGTCTCCTTGCTCCTGCACAAGCTACTCAGCGACCGAGTCACTACCTAATTTGTTCAGTGTTGATAACCTGCTGAATAAGAGGAGGAACGCCCAGCCCACCCAAGCCTTGGCCACCAGTGTTTTCACATTAGCCAGAGGGGTCGACGGCACACTCCACTCTACTGTCTAAACACAGACGAGAGAGCCTCCTTAGCGAGGAACCCTGGGTGACAAGGTCTCAGTGTCTGTGCTGTGAACATGCTCAGAGACCTCGGGGCCTGAGGGCCTCCCCCCTAGAAACCTCTCAGGAAAGATCTGGGGAATAATGGCATAATGTGGGCATGCCGGTGGCAGGATCCGTTGACCTAATCACAATTAGTGTTTTTACCGAAGAACCAAATTGTTGCGAAGATGCTATGGAAAATTTAATATTGGTTCTGCATTAGATAATCACAGGAAGTGAGAAAGTACAGCTTCTGCCCGGCTGTGCTGTCTGGCTGATTACACAGAGAACGCAGAGTCCCTCTCGAGCCAGCTCCACCCGACACGCTAGTCGCAGATGCTTGTACACCACTGATTCATCTACTTCGTGTCCATATAAGGCTGGGCTGGCCAGTGCTCGGGGAGCCAGCTGCAGCCAGAAGCTCTACCCCTGACCCCTCACCTCACCCCTAGGAAAATCGGTGGCTGGGGATTCGGGGCACTCAAAGTCTCAGGAGATGGCAGCCATGTATTTAAACAAATTGTTAAAAGCTGACAAAGAGCTTTAACTACAGTTCCTAAAACACAAAGTCCCCAGCCAAGCAGAGAAACCCTCACTAAAGCTGAGGCTGTTGCAGACTGGGACACCTGATGGCGGCAGCCCCTCCACTGTGATCTCTGCCACTGGCACAGGGTCCTTCACAGCTCAGCAAATAAGACCACTTCACTGATAGAGGGTCCTTGTCACAAACGCCAGTTGTCACATTTTGGGGAGGGGACTTGGTCAGGAGTGGAGAAAACTGTGTGCAGGGGTATAATTGGCAGGGGCCTTGCCCTGCGGGAGGACTGTCCTCCCCAGAGCTCAGAGGGGGAACAGCTGCTTCGAGTCTGACTTCAGCATTTGACTGGGAGAAACTCGCTGGGCACCAGAGGCTGTAACGTCTGGCAGTGACCAAGGGCACTGCAGGCAAGAATTCCCAACTGCCTCCCAGAGCCTGGCAGTTGCCAGAGGTGCAGACAAGCAGGCATCCCAGGGACTCTGTGGTGTAAAGTGAGACCTATTCCCAGGCCTCCACACGCATATCAGACCTGGGCAGGTAAACAGAAGGACTGTCTTAAAAGCACAGAACGTGTTAAACCCAACACGGGGTCAAGGTTCAAATTCTTCCAGGAGTTCTGCTAATAACTGGGGGTAGCCATTTTTTTGGCTTACCCTCGAGAAGAGCTATATAAAGGGCATTAGGGGAATGAGTAATTTTAAATTCGGAATCACTATCAATGGGAGAAAGGCCAATGCTCTCTAGTTTGCTTATTGGTGCTGTGGTACAAATGCAGCCATGTTTTCTCTTATATTTTTATAAGACGAACGTTCATGTAAAACCTAAGTGTAAACACCATTGCATTGTGTGCACACAAATGCCCGTGGACACACACACACTCGCATGCAGTCTGCCCTCCATTTTGGAAGGTTCTGCGTCTGTGGATTGAAAATAAAAAATTGCACCTGTACAGGTTTTTCCTTGTCTTTATCCCCTCTATTCACGTGGCCTTAGGTACTAAAGTAATCTGAAGGTGATCTGCAGTGTAGGGGAGCACCTCAGGTTCTGTGCAAATCCCACCCCACTTCACATAAGGACTTCGGTGTCCTCGAACTGTGACACTCAGGGGTGTTCTGGAGCCCACAGATGCTGCGGATGACCACACATGTCTTCTTCACAGTGCACAGGAGAAAAGGAAAAGTGGTATATACATTGGTCCAACTTGGCTTTATATTATGACTTGTGCTGGTGAAGGAGCACACAGTCGTGTGACATTTCTTAGTGAAGCACACAACTGACCTCACCAGGTAATGTGAGGCACCTTCAGGCATCTTAGACAGAGGTGTCGGGAAGCGTTTATGGCTCTGCTTTGACTTACGCGTCCTCCTTTCTCGGGGTAGCACTGGCAGCCTCCACTACAGTCTCTCCCTCCACAGGGCACATCGAGCTTCTTTACGCCCTGCAAAAATGAAGCACAAAGCAAAGAAAGTTACCTAAGCTGTGTCATCCACCTGCTGGGAATCTGTCAGTGCTAACAACCAAGCCTCACTCAACGTGTGTAATACGCGTGTGTTTGGAAGAGTTTCAGGTAAGTTTGTAGCACATCTGCCCTGCCGCCCACACGCCTGCCCCACTATGCACATCCTGTGATGGAACCAAAGAGTCTAAGAGGAGCATCATCATCCCGAGTCCCCGGTCTGCCTGTCCTGCATTCTGCGGCCAATGGCCTTGCAGGCCTTGAGGAGATGCTCCCTGAACTCGGGGTCTCCAGGTGAGATGCTGATGGACAGTGCCCTGTGATGACCACACGTCAAGGACTGTGGTAGGAAGGAGAAGCCCAGGGCACAGGAAGCTGCTCCTCACTGTGCTGAGGATGCAGGGATGGGTTCTGGAGAGGCCCCGGGTGACAGGAGCTGGGGTGGGGCCTGTGGGAGGCAGCTCCACCCATCACGAAGCACCAAGCCCAGGGCCAGGGAGCCTTCAGCACAGGCTGAACCTGCTACCTCGGGTGGGGCACACCTGCAGGACAGCCTCCCTTCCCTCCTGCTCCAGGAGACATGCTGACCTGTGGAGGAGGAGGAACTGGAAAGAGGCCTCCCAGAACTAGTTCAGTCACTGGTGCTGGAATGGATGTTGCTCTCAAGTGGGTCACTGGAGACCTGAGGGGTTCCCTGGCTGGCCGCTTCCAATGGGGAAGAGGACTTCTCATTCTGATTTCAACATTTTAGATGAAAGAAAGATGGAGACTGGGCCGTGCGGAGAGGGGCTTGGCTCTCCTGGACCGTTCACAGCGCTGAGCACATTGAGCAGACACACCTCTCCGCTTTCAGTCGGCCCAGCTGCAGCCCAGCCCCCACTGCCCTCACAGGTGAGCTGGTACAGTCTCCCCGCAGGTGAGATCTCCAGTCTCCCTCCCACAGGTAAAATGCCACAGCCCTCCCCCCACAGGTGAGATCTCCAGCCCCTCACAGGTGAGATCTGTAGCCCTCCGGCACAGCTGAGACACCCAGCCCCGCTCCCAGGTAAGATGCACGGCCTCCCTCCCAATCAGGTGAGATCTGCAGTCCCCTTTTCCACAGGTAAAATGCCACAGCCCTCCTCCCATAGGTGAGATTCCCCAGCCCCCTCACAGGTGAGATCTGCAGCCCCTCCTCCCACAGCTGAGACACCCAGCCCCGCTCCCAGGTGAGAAGCACGGCCTCCCTCCCACTCAGGTGAGATGTCACACCCCTTCCCCTAGCACAGGTGAGCTGGTGCAGCCTTTGATCAAGGAGAATCTGTCTGGCTCTTCAGGTGGGGCCACAGTTCAGCAGTCCTGGTGTGCCCACAGGGCCCATGTGGCAGGCACTTGTAGGGGGCTCTGGACACCAGTGGCCTTGGGCATTCACTGGGCCAAACCCTGGTGTCCAAGTAAAACCCAGCTGGACAGCACTACACGCTGACGGTGTTTCCGCTCCTTGCTGAGCGGTGCCTGGTGACCCAGCAGGTGGTCACTGGGGACTCTCTCAGCAAGGTATTCAAGGCAGCATGCGGGTGGGAATCCTCCCTGTGCACGCGCAGGCACAGGGGCATGCAGGCACTGTCCACGGACGCGCCAGACGAGCAAACTCCTGACTCAGGCCATCAGCTGGCGTCTACCTTGGCCCTGGCAGCTCCTCAAGGCTCTTGTTGTACAGACTGTCAAATCCTCTCCTGAGCTGCACACGCCTTGCCAGAGAAGCTCATCAGAGCATTCCACATTTTTTGTTCTTAAAGCGATTCTTTACCTAATCCTGTATCTGATGTGTGGGTCACTACTTTGAAGAATTCCAGAAAGCCTGAGCTTCTCAAATCCTTTGAAGAAACCAGTCCCTCACCAGCCTTTTAAATCTCTTCCTGGTTATCTTTTTGTTCAAGTGAGGCAATGAGACCGCTTGAGTTCCACGGCATAAGAGCAAACACACAGAAAACCCTGCTGCGCCCTGGATTTTCTTTGGCTTTGGTGTTTATCTATACAATTTCCATGTTTTGAGCATGGGGTTTTCAGGAATACAGCTGTAAGTTTATGGCCTGTCATTAGCACCAAGGGAACAGGCCATACTTCATTACACGAGAACACAACAGAATGAAGAGGCTTGGCAGCTGACCCAGTGGTCATTTGCCAGCAGCTGGGAAAGGGGCAGGGGCTCCCCAGGCTGGAGAGGAAGCCTGCGCTCACCCCCACCCCCGCCCTGATGTTTCACGTGCTATTTTACATTTGTTTTCAGAGCCACTTGCCAGGACCCTGTACATAAATCAAGGGTTGGAAAGATTCTCACGGTTTTGAGTTAATCTAGCGGACCCCCTCTTGAGTTAGGATATTCACTGGATCTAGTCACAGAAGCGAGCTCTTCACGACCTGCCCACAACTGAAGGGCACCTTCTCTTATAGCACTTTGCTAACCAAGTGCCAAAGGGTAGGTGCCCTGTCGCAAGGGCGGATGAACGCCCTGGGGGCAGGCGGCCCCTTACAGACCACGCCCTGAGTGTGGTTCCCATAGCAGCTCACCTGTCCTTCAGAGGGACTCTTGTGAATTCCAGCATGACAAGAGTCCTGTGTGCCACACCGTGGAGAGCCGGGTCTCCAGGACAAAAGAGGAGTGTTTGCTAACTGGGCAGGGTGATGCTCCAGACGGCCTCTCAGACTGCACACGTCTCCACCCCAAGACTCTGGAACATTCTCAAGACGCAAATGCCTTCCAAGGCCATGGATGTGGTGAGTGGGGGAAGGACCATACGGGGCCCCAGGTCGGCGTCCTGGGCTCCCCTCTAACAGGAGGGTGCCAACCACTCACACCAACTCTGCCAGCCTCCACCTGGATTTTACTGCTCGATACAACCTAATATGGGCCACAGTCCTCCTGGTCATCCCCTTCATGCAGAGGACTGGCTCCTCCCTCTTCCATCTCGAGAGCCTGCATCACCTCAGGAGCGGACTGGCTCTGGCCCACGTCTACCCCTCAGTCTCCACAGGTAAGCTCTTCTCCTGAGCAGTTCTAAGTGTCTCCAAGCACGGCCTATTTCTCACTCTACAAAATCCCACCGATCCCTCCTCCATCAGTTCCTCATTTCGAGTCTGGATTCCCAGCAGCAGCAACTGCACAGTGCAGGAGTCCCCCCTACCCCACTCTCCATGCTTGGCCACCGACCTCTCCACGCAAGCAAAAGGAGGCAAAGCCCCCAGGATGGGTCTCCTGTAGCCCCTGGGTGCAGCAAGTACCCACTGTCCAGGGCCATGTTATGCCCATTCAACTGGGCTGGCCATGCTCTGCTTATATGGATGCCCTGCGTCCAGGAGAAAAAGGACTCATGGCCCAAGGTGACCAATTATGCTGAAGATCTGTGGAAGCTGGCACTCTCATTGTACCCTAGTCTTACCCTGTCATTCATACAGCAATGACCCCCTCCCAGGGGCTCTGGGCACTGAGGAGTCTGTACTGCTGTGCTGGCTCAGGACAGGGCACCTAGCGCTCCCTACTTCAAACTTCTGTAAGGGTGAGGGTGATTCCCTCACTGCCTGCCCTGCCCCTCATCCATTTCTGGCCAAAGGCTCGCTCTGGGCTGTGCTGGTTCTGGGTATTGAGTGGGGACAGACCCCATTCCTGCCCTTGTGGAGTATGAACAAGTGATTCTTGCTGATGTTCTGAAGAAGCTGCTGGGAGAGTGAGACAGGAACAAGGAGGCCCTGAGTGAACTTAGTGGAGACTCACTCATCCTAGGCCTGGCCGTGGGTTCCAGCATGCTCCTGTCCTGCCCAAGTGCCCACCCCACAAAGGCCATTTTACTGAGGGCAGGGTGGCTGAGAGGAGCTGCCCTCCATCCCAGGCCTAGGTGAGCAAGACCTCAGGTCATCCCTTCAGGGGTCAAGAGCACCTTGAGCTGGGTGAACTCAAGTGCATCCTTCTGAGCCTCAGGAGACCCCACAGTGCTGCACCCCCAACTTCCTGTTCAGGGTTGAATTCCAACCTGAGGATGCTCCACAGTTCAGGACAGGGACAGGACAGAGGCACCAGGGCACTAGTCATTGCCCTATGAAAGTGCCATCTTAGCTGCTTCCCAAACACATGGCCGTTTCAAACTGGGAGGGGCCACCAACTCCATCAGTAGATGAGGCAGCGTAGGCTGGGAACATGCGCCTCAGGCATGGTTTTGAGAACTAAATGCAAATGCTAAGTGTGGGCAAGGCTCAAGGCAGCTTCATAGGCGTCCAGCGGACCGTCTGCGCGACCAGGGAGAGAGGCGGCTTCTCAAAGCAAAACCTGCAGTGGCAAGCGGGCAGGGGAGCAGAGTCACAGGTGTGGAGGAACCCAAGTGAGCGCGGGGCAGACCTGGCAGCAGTTCCACCCATGCAACGGGAGAGGAGGGACCTAGGACTCTCAGAGGTAGCTGAGCTGCTGTTGGGAGGCGGCTTCTCCTGTCTGCACCACACTCCAGCTGGGGGTTGCAATTGGAGTGTGGACTGGAAGCAGAAGCGTTCCTGCAGCCAGTTGGCCCTCCAAGGTCTGCTTGGTCAGAACCACCTCCTATCATGACTTCCAGGTGGGCACACTGGGCTCAGCAGAGCCCTACCCTAGATAGTGGGTCTGGCACTGTAGAAAAGGGCTTCTTCGGAGGAAGCTGGAAGGGAACCACACACCACCGAGCCCTCTATGCTGCAGTAGAAGGTGGGGTCTCTCACAGGCTGGGGGTGAGGGGGTTCATGACAGATCTTCTTAGGAAAATGCTACCTTCAGTTTTCCCTCTGCTCCCTGCAGTAAATTTAGGGGGTTCTGAAAACCCAGGATGCAGATGTTGGGCTTCCAATCAAAGAGTTAAACAAGTTTTAGTTCTCCTTTCCTTCTTTAAAATACGTCCTTTCAGGGTTCTTCATTTCCGTCCTGGTCTGGAGGCCAGCACGGCTGTGCTGATTAGAAATCAAAGGACTTGGTACTGACCTGGACTGCTCGGGAGCCAGATGGCAAGGTACAGGCCTAAGACGCCTGTTCCAAAGAACTTGGATCACATTCTACCAATTGGAATGCAACTGACACTGTTCCATGTGAAGGGTGGACTGCTCTGAGCAAGGGATTTCTTGGTTGACTGTAAAATTAATTTACTAGTGCCTTATACCTATACGTGCTAGCTAGGTTCACTTTCACATAATCACACATGCATGGAATTTAATTTGCTCCATTTTAGTCCCAGTGCCTCCTCTTTCTCCTCCCTCCTCCTACTGCTGGTTCTCTACTGGTCTCCTTCTGTTCATTTATAGGTCTACATAAGGGTGGATCTTGGTTTGCCTTTTTACAAGAGAATTCTTTTCCTTGCAGTCTCTGTGAATCTTGGCATCATCCCATTTAGAAATTTTTGAAAATCCATCTACTATCACAGCATCCGTCTCAGACGCATTCTCATCGCTCTAGATGCAAGGTTGAGACTCCGTGGGGAGTCTGCAGTCTCTGGAGAACAGAAGTCATGGAGTCTTCTCAGGGAACCAAGGCTTCAGTGTCTTGAACCAGTTTCCTATCATGCCCAAGCAGAGAATGCTGTGCCTGAGCGTCTGGCTCTCAGTCCGCCAGCAGAGACTCTGCTCTGCCATTTATAAATGTGATTCAGTAGAATCAGAGCAGAGATCAGCAGTAGCAGCTGCAAGATTAAGAGAACATCCGGTCCCACAGGTTGCTGGCTCTGCCTCCATTTGAGCAACCCCATGGCAGCGAGAGGGGGATCATGTTGCTGTCACCAGGGCTCATGAACCATCAGGTGAACAGGAAAGGCCCTCCTTCCTACCTGGGGGAAAGGTGCACAGTCCAAAAAATGGCCCATTTCCAAGTGTCGAGAAAACTGCCCAGTGCCACTCCTGTGGGCCACAGACTTGCTGTCATATTTAGGACATTCAGAAACACTTCTGAATTCTTATTCAGAACACCAGGAAATAAAACACATAAAGGACTTAGATTCCTTAAGACTAGTTATCTAACCACCTATATGAATTGTCCATGTATATTTAGGGCACAAATCCTGGAAATGCACTCAGCTCTCCGCGGATGTATTGTTAAAGCTGATACAATATGCATGAACGGAATGAAAAATGGTGGCATAAAAATGAGTATTAATCAAATTTATATAAAGATGCAAGAACAAAACGCATCTGTCCTAAAACAAAGAATATTTTGTCCTCCACATGTTCCAAGAAACGTCTCGTCCAAGGAAGTCTTTTTAAGCCAATATACCTCCAGCCAAAAAGCAACTCTCTGAAGGGAACTTACAGACACTTTGCCATTGAATTGCCCCCAGCATCTAACCCAAACTTCCTCTGCAGAGAAATATTGAATAACCCATTCTAAGTGACATAAAAGGTAAATATTTCTTCTAGCTATAAGTCATTATCTTTCATGTTTTAAGGCAGAATAATCTATACAAGCCTTTGTTTGTCACAAGTCCAGTCAAGCTGGACTTTTTAGAAATACCCTTTTAATCCAAAAAGGGGCCGACAAAGAAGAAAGCCAACTTGGGAACAAGGTTCCCGGCAAAATTCTATTCGTTTATCAAAACAGGAAATATAAGCCATTTCCGCACATGCAGCTTTAGAAATCAAGGAAATAATTCCAACATGGCATGAGCGAGACAAGGCATATGGAAAAGGAAACACAGTCAGAGCGGCACACACAGAACAAAGTCCTTCTCCCCAATGAGCCGGTGGGGGACAGGCCAACTGCTTCCTTTATTTAATAGCATTTCAAGGGCCCCGAGACGAGCGCCATCCCACTGGGGCAATGCTGCCATGGTCACCAGCTGGAGGAAGTCCAGCGGGGGCGGGGGAGCAGAGCTTGCCCACTCAGATGAGCAACCCTGACAGAGCCCTCTGAGTGTCAACTGTCCTTGCATGGTGGCCCCTGCAGGCCCTCCTGGGGCTGGAGGTTTAGGGAGGGTGGGGAGGTCAGGGAGATTAGGCTGTGGTGTCCCCAGCAGGACAGCACTCAGGTCCTATGGGTTGGCCCAGGCCAGCAGCTGCTCCCTGTGGCAGGAGATGCAACCAGGAGGCGATGCGCTCAGTGCCCCATAGAGTCAACAGGTGCGAGCCGCAGGTCGGCACACTCGTGTCCTTGCACATCACAAGCAGCATCTCCAGCCAACATGGCCACATCCAACCTCATCTTTGGCAATTCCAAGTCTAGAGGTGGTTTCCAAACAGGATTTTTTGAGATCAAGTGGCCTGTGACACCGACATGGGAAGGCTGGGAAATGCGCACTAGGGACCTGATGGATGGGGAGGGCTGTCAGGGGGCACGGAGCTCACTGGAGGCCCAAGGTCAAGGTCACTTTCCAAGCTATAGTGCTGATTGCTGTGGCAGTCAACACGGGCCAATGACAGGCTGCACGGTTGCTGGACTCCAGCAGGAAGGACTCTAGGCGGGCAGACCTGAGTGGGGGGTGGGGGGCACACCAGGAGAGGAGCAGTAGGCAAAGGCTCCATGAAGGGCAGAGTCTGGGAGGGGAGTGACTCGCCCCGGCATGGAGCGAGTCACGGAGAGCATTCCTGATGAGCTTCCCGAGACAGCTGTCCTGTCCAAGTCTGGGGTCATTAGGCAGCCAGGCTCACCAGCCTGGGGCTGCAGACAGGAATGAGTGCTGAGCCCAGCCAGCAGGGATGAGCCAACCTTCCTCTCGTTCTGGCCCGGGGCGAGGAATGATCTCAGGTATGGGTGGGCCCAAGGCTGCAGGTGAGGACAAGCGGGCCAGCTGCTAAGGGAGGCGGAGGCCTGGCATTTCCTGCCGCACTTCCTCACCCTGTCTCATACAGGCACAAGGCAGACCGAGTGACCTCTCCAGTGAGGACGGTGGGCATGCCTCCTGCTTCCAGTGAGCTGACCCCTACCCAGAAGTACCCCTGCCCTTCCCCCTGGCCCCAGGACCTCATCGGCTGCATGGGTTTATGAGGTGCAGGGTGGAGATCACGGATGCCTCATCTGAGTCATCTTGTCCAGACACCTGGATCCTGGATGGCAAGGAGTGGGGGGCACACTTGGGGTGACACTGTGGGGTCAGGCCAGAGGAACTAGGACCCTGCAGAGGGTCTGCTGGGGTGGAGCACTGGCAGGAGGGCTCGAGAGCAACCAGCCAAGGACCCTGGAATGCAGGACGAGGCAGGTCCTGCTGGATACGGCCTGCTGCGTTTCCAGGCCTTCCTTCCCCGTCAGCCAGTGTTCGGGTCTTTGGATGTTGCTACCCATTCATTTCTACCTCCCCAAGTCTATTCACTGAAGTACCTGCTGCCTCTTGTAACCACCTCATCCCGACTGCTAGAACGGATGAAGGCTTATTTTCACTGTAGTTTAGATATGTTTATGGATTTATGGCTAAATTCTATTTTTGAATAGGGTCTTATTTGCTTGGTTCCAAAAGCTGACCTTGAATGAGTTCCTGCGTGGGACCCCAAGGCTTTGAGTTACAAACGAAACAAACCTCAAAAGGCTCAGGGGAGCTCCTCGGCTCTCAGGAAGCCCCTTGTTTTCAAATCTCTCTGGCCCCCAGGAAGGAGACCGTGCGGGCACAGGATGCTGGCGGGGTTTGCCTGGACATGTCATGAGGCGTTTGGTCCTTGGTCACTGAGGCAGCTCTTACTGATGTCACTGCACAGCTGCCACAGAACTGGCAGTATTCTGAGAGCTAATATGCTCACCCGTCACCTTGTAGGAGGTCAGACACATGTACATGCACCCACGTATGTGGACACATGGGACCAGCCAAGATGACAAGACCAGAGACCACGGGCCTCCACCAGAAGTCATTTGCTGTCCTAGAGATCTTTGGTGGGTCTTTCAACAGACACGTTTCTGCAACCACTGACTCCTATCCTGTCTGTCCCTACCTTTGCTATAGACTGTCACCCTTCACATTTTTGTTAATCACTAATGTGTGGCTAGGAAGGTTCCTCTGTTACTAAGCCTTCAGTTTGAAGCCACATCACGCTCACTCAGAGCATGAAACGTACTCCGCATTCTCCTACTATGCCTCTCCACCTTTGTCCTTCCCTGGGACTTCTCGCTTCCCTCTCCCGACACCTGCTACCTGGGGTTCCTTCACTTTCAAAGTCTCCCTTCCTGTCAACTCCAACTGGATACTTGCTAACATTTTTTCTCACAATGATGGAATGCTAAGGATTTTAACACACTGACTAAGAACATCCCCTGGGCTGTCACCTGCCTCAGAATGCGCTATTGCACACACTGTTCCTTCAGCGTGGAATGTCCTCCTTCGTACGTCATTACCTTATCAGTGTGTCTGAGACCCCTCCCACCAGCTCCCACACAGGGAAAAAGCAAGCCAAACCCACAATGACTTCACCCCTTGGCCCTCTCCGCCATGCACAGGGATTTCTGCTATAACCCAACATAGGACTGAATCTGAGAAATTCTCCCATTCTGCAAAATCCCACCCCAGACCAGCAAGGCACGAGGGAGACGGCTGAGGCAAATCAGTGCACACTTATGCAACCTTGCGACTAGGGTGCTAATAAAATCAGTAATACCCCCAATAAAAATGGCAGCATGGCTTAAGAGATATGGTAACTTCCCAATGAGCAGACACTGTGGCAAATGTAGTGCTTTCTCTTAAAGAAAGCTGAAGGCCTGGTGTCCCAGGAGGGTGCAGGACGTAGGCTGCAGAGATCAGGCGTATGCCCACGGCTTGGGAGAACTGCATGCACGCTTGCAGGGAGAGCGTGACCCTGGTGAGGTAGGAGGAAGGAGGCTGGGAATAGATGGCGGCGATCCCCGCCTGGATCGACTCCTCCCTCAGCTCCTGTGACCTGGGGGTGCAAGCACTTTACTGGGACAACACCATCTGAACCAACATCTTCTCGTTTTCTGTTGACCTCCATGAGGTCTGCCTTGGCGGCCTGCTCGAGTGGCTGGGAGACTGACAGCACTGGTAAAGCACACTCTGGGGCATCGGTGAGGTGTTCCAGACACCGCTGGAACATGGGTCGGCAAAGCGAGTGGGAAAGGCCTGCCTGAGTGCGGCATCACCGGCCAGCAGAATGAGGGTCTGCATGCAAGAAAAAGCAGAAGGGCAGAGGCTGCATGTGCGCCTCCTCCATCCTCCTCAGGCGGGCATGGTTTTTCTGTTGTTGCCCTCGGACTGTAGACTCCAGGATCTTCTGCCTCTGAACACTACTGCTACCAGCGACTTTCAGGGAACTTCAGCCTTGGACAGGGGCTGCACCTTGTTCAGAGGCTCCAGCTCTGCAGCTTGCATACCGTGGGACCATCCAGCCTCTGACGGTGTGGGCCAACCCAACAGAACCCTCCTAGAGCCAGGCGCACTCCACGGGCTCTGCTCCTCTAGGGAGTGTGCACCCTGCGGTGCTCCTGGGCAAGTGTGAGGTGGAGAGGCGACCTTGGTTTGCAGCGGGCCACCTCCACGTCGATCCTCAAGCCTCACCTGTGTGTGTCAGCGTTCTCACCAAGAAAATAATCAGCGGCCTAAAGACCTTTCCAAATGACGGCTGTCATTTAGTCACTTCATAGTCTGAGGGACACCGCTCTCTCTCAGGGTGGAGGAGAACAAGACACCAGGAGCTTTCAACTTTCATTCCAGAGGCACAGTGTGATCCCGGCTGGGAATGAGCATCAGCCTCACAGCGGCTGAGTAGTTATATTTAGAACACCCTCTAATAGATGTGAGCGGTTGTGTTCATGCGCTCTGCAGCTGGACAGTGGACATCGAGTAATAGGTGTTACCTCCCACCCCATGCACACTGAATTCTAATCACGCATACGGCATGTCAGTTCCCGGTGTTCTCTGGTGGTGGACACACATGGTGCTGGTGTTGGTGCACAGGTTGGAGTGAACATTTAGCGCGGCTCGTAAAAAGGGAAGTCGGTGCATCCCTTGAACTGTTCACTCCAGAGAAGAGCGTCCACGGGAAGAGCTTTGTCTCCTGCATGCTAAGTTTGGGGAAATGTCCAAGGAGAACAGAAAGGAAGCAGGAGCCTTTCTGAGTACAATAAGATTCTGTTCCTCGAGGGGGAGACTGGTCCAGGCAAGGCCGGTGCTAGTTTGCATTGGCACGCGAGGACAGCAGCAGCCCTGCCTGGGCAGGCATGGAGTTTTGTGTCTGTAGCTTCTTCCTTGTGAGCCTGACCGCCCGTGTCACAGGGGCATTGTGGTCAGTGTCAACACCACCCCTGTGCCACAGCCACTGGACACACCTGCCGGCCTGGCTTCTGGGCTGGAATTTCTGAATTTTTTGCCTTGCTCTTTCTCCTGCCAAGTTCGTGAGAGCTGGCAGCTCTTAGAAGGCCCATCGTACCCTTCAGACGTCTGCAGTGATTTAGGATTCCTGTGCCGTGACCTCACTCTTGATGATTCTCTCTGCATTGGAAGTCTGGAACAAGCTCTGTCTAGATCACAGCAGAGCCGTCCAGCGGGGGCCGGTCATTGGCTGGTGTGGGCGACACCCCGCAATTGGGTCTGGATTATCCTGCTCTCCTCTGTGCCCACTGCAGACTGCTGGGCTTTTATTTCCTGAGACCACACACTGCAGTATCAACAAACGAATGTCACACTGGCCCTGGACCTTGCTTATCTGTGAAGCTCACTGAGAGAATCTGCATACACGCAGTTTAGGCATGAGGCCCTGGGCTGTGCGTGTTGGTACTGGGGTTGTGAATTGTGAGGGGCCTAACCCAGCAGTTGACTCTTCCCCAGCCTGGATGCTTGCGAGAAGATGGGGTCTGCAAGGCCTCTGGAGGGCTGTCATCCTGTCGGGGGCTTCTGTGCTGCCCAGGGCTCCCAGCAGGATGCAAATCTCACAGCTGGGCACTCAATCTGGGAGGAGGGTGTGTGGGCTCTAGGCCGTGCCCTGCAGCCCAGTGGCCTTGTAAGAAACACCCTGCGTCCCTCTCAGTTTCCTTACTTAAAAGGTAGGCAGAATGCACCTTCCTACCTCAAGGGGCTGGTGTGTGGCTGAAGGAGACAAAGCCATGGAAGTGGGAGGTGCTTGCTGTTCATGCCTGGATCTTTGTTTATTTTCACCTGCCACGGGGTGAGGCCAGTCTGTCCCCCACCCACAGACCCACAGGCCAGCAGGTAGCAGCACCTCCGCCCACTAGGGAGTTTGTCCAGATCGGAGACATTGGCAGTGAAGAGGCATGCACACAACGCTTCTGAATCTATAAACAGTTTACAGAATTAGCCTTGGGTAGGTTAACTTAGGTTCCATGTAACATCAATTTCTGTAAGTAAGATTTTGAGAAATAGCATGCTAATTCATCTCTAATAAGTAGGCTTCTTGGTTTTCTTTCTTCTTTCTCTCTCTCTTTTTAAATTCAGTGAAAGCTGGTTTAGGCACAATTTCAATGGCTCCACTATGCTGAACCTTGTACCCAAGGTCAACCAACTGATCAAGGTCTCTTGGGACTCAAGCCAAGACCTCAATACTATGTTTGTTGCTCTGCGTCTAAGATAAAAATTCATGAATACTGTCAGAGCAACAAGAATTGTAATTCCCCCTATGTATCAAAAGTGCTCTTATCACATTACAAACAACTAACATGCTGAGATTATAAACATCCAAAAGAGTGGACTTCCTCAACTATTTTAAGTGATGTCATCTGTCCCTTCTTTCATATCCGTTTTTATTATACTCCTGTCCTTTCAAAACAGCACAGGGTAACAAAGGCCAGGAAATGTCGGTGCTCTGGCCGTGACAGGCCTGGGAGCCGGGGAAACTGATAAGGGACAAACACCTCCAGATGGGCACAACAGTCCTCTGTGACACAGTACTTTGGCAGGTGGACTCGAGACTGGCATTCCGTGAGCCACATCCAGAACTCCAACACCTGCATGCCACCCAGCAGGATGCTCTGGAGAGTCAGGCCACACGCTCACGTCTTTTGGTCTTTACTCCCTAGGGACAGGGAGCCCTGCAGAGGCATCCCTCCCATGGTGGGACTGAGGAGGAAAGCCGGGACGTAGTCCTTGTGGAGGGAGCAAGGGCTCTGGGAAGCCTCTCCTCACGGCCCACCCATGGATGCTGCGGCTCCGAGGGAAGGATGTATTTCCCCAGGAGCCTGACTCTTGGGTGGCGCTGGCCCTGCTCCCGTGTCCAGCCTCCTTCCTGGCCTCGTCATGATTCAATACTTCCTTTCCCCCAAAGCACCGCCCAGGGGAGGAAGCCACTGCCAGGAACTCCAGCTCCCTCACATACCAGGGGCAGTCAGGCCCTGACGCCTGGCCCTGCGCTTCCTCTGCCGTCCTGCCTTGAAGTCTTTTCCCTTAGTAGACACCCCTCCTCCTCTCAGTGACAGCAACCCACATCTAAGAAGAGTCAGGAAGGCCGTCCTTTAAATTCCTGGCCAGTGGCACCTGAGGACACGCAGCAGGCAATGGCCTGAGGAGGGCAACAGATGGGTGGGGCTGCACCCATGCCTGGCTCTAGCAATCACACTGGGGTTGGCTTTGAGGCCATGTCACAGCCTAGGCATACAAGGCCTCAAGCATTCTCCATCCCTTTTCAATTCTGTGTGCCTCAAAACACCTTCGTGAGTTATAGGAGGGCTCTGCCTTCTCCTGGGGCTGGCCTGAAGGATGGACCTCTGGGCCCTGGGCTAGGAGCAGTGCCCTTCAGAAGATGCGGCCCAGGGAATGACGACCATTGTGCGGGGAGGAGTCAGTGACGGGTGTAGGGACAACCCTGAGCTGCCTTCCCCCAGAAGGGCCACAGCACCCAACCCTGTCCTCCTGCGTTCCCACTGCTGCAAGCCTCCTGGCACCTTCCTCTGCTGCCCTCGCCTCTCCTGGTGTCTTCAAATAGAGGTGCTCCAGCTACGTTCAGCCAACTCACTGAGGCCCAAGGCTGGTCGACGGAGCTGCAGCTATGCTGAGCTATGTTTGAGGCCCTGGCCACCTGGGGCGCTGAGCTATTGTTACACCCAAGGTCTGCAGGCTTGAGAGCCACGGAGCCTCCTCTCACCATCCCCAGGACTCGGCCACACCTATGTGGTCATCATCGGCCACAAGTGACCTTCTGGCCCGTGTAAATAGTGCCACGGCTCTACAGGAGCCCGCGCTGAGGGCAAGAAGCTGAAACCTCATATACTACTAGTTCATGCAGCTTCATGCTCAGTCAGCCTTCAGTTTCTGGAGTGCTTCTGAAGAGCTGCACATGACCTTTGCTTGGATACTTCCCGGGACAGGTCAGCAACCCCAGGCCCCCAGCACCTCACGCTGCTTCCCTCACTGGCTCTACTTTCCACTGAGGTGACTGGGGGTCCATCGTGGTCCCAGGCATCGTCTAGGCACTGGGCACCCCAGGTTCACACACTAGCACTGCAACTGGAAAGACTGCTAACCCTAGGGGTGCACCCCAGGGGTGTCTTTCCTTAAAGGAGACTGGAGTCCGGCTCCCTTGCTCCCTGCCCTGCTCCTAGTCCCAGGCTGCTAGAGAAGAGGATGAGGTGCTGGTGAAGGCTGGGGATGATGGATCCTTAGTCCAGGTCTGGACCCCTGGTCAAGCAGCAGCAGCAGCAGGGGTGGGCAGGCCTGCAGAGGGATTTCAGGTGACTTCCTCCAGATTAGCACGTACACACAAAGGACACCTGGCCAGGAGGATTGTAGGGGCATGGCTCTCTTCTATGAACAGTGACTTTCTATATAAAAGTAAAGAAAAAAATCTGACTGTTTGATTGGCTCTGAAACAAGTGACGGAAGCTTCCCCAAGGTCCGCCTTGTGCTCATCTCGGAAATTCTCTCTGTTCTGACACATGGGAACCTAAAAGGATGTGTTCACAGTGGCCTATCTCCCCAAGGGCGGAAGGCCTGGTCCATAGGATGGAAGCCAGAGTGGCATCTGTCACCTGGGCCACTTCCATCCCTGGATGCCACTTTCCTCCTTTCATGGGTCACTGTTCTGCAGATTCTTCAAAGAAAGGAAAGGAAAGGAAAAAGTTCCAAACAGAAAGCTAGCTGCTCGTTCACACTGTTACAACCTCCCAGTCCGCCCGGCAGCAGAGGTGGCCAGGGGTGGGAAGGCCAGACCTGCAGAGGGAGGGACGAGCTTCCAGGCATTTTTCAGCTCATGTCTTCAGGGTACAGCAAGCAAGGAATTCTTCCCCTTGCAAAACAGGCTCACGAGTCAGGAAAGCAAATGCTCCTTCCCCATCTGTGGATGTGGCTGGGTTTCCTTGGCTGCCTTGCACTCCCCCAGTCCTTAGATAAACCATCCCTGGGATCCCTCTTCGGCTTCTTGGAGGAGGCCGTGTTTTGCAGCTGGATGAGCCAGGCCAGTTCACTCTTGCTCTAACAGAATGGTCCAGGTTAAGTGGCATCCAGGAGCTTTAGTCCTCTGAGGGGAAGCATGTTCCTGCGCCTTTCCCTGGTTGGAGGATACTGGCCTCCCGTCTCCCTCCCTGGGTCTCACTGCTTGCTTTTGGGGTCCTTTTGGTCTTTCCACAGCTCATGGTGAAGATCCTCAGTGCCTTCCTAGAGATCCCAGCCTGTGCCCTCCCGTGGAGCAACTGCGTGGCCTCCACGGAGCAGCCCTTTCTCCCTGGGGTTTGGAAGGCATTTTTGTCTCATTGGTGTCTCATTGGGCCTTGGTGAAGAGTTTATAGAATACGAGACATAACACATTTTTAAAAATTAGTGATGGATGTAATTCATCAACAGATAGCCTGCAAGGTGGTACAGGCCAGTTGGAGCATTTCTTGTATAGTTTGAGAAGCCCATGAAATCACACCCTAGGCCCACTCAACCATGAGACAGGAGAATGACAGCTCCAAAGCTTTGGTACCGTTCACTTCTGGACACTCCCTTAGCAGGCCATGTTAGACGCCCAAGTCTCACCATGCTATTTGTGACCGCTGTAGAGTACACTTCCCCTAGGTGCTCTAAGAGAAGAACTGAACATGCCAGGGCACACAGCAAAACACCACTGGGCTTCCTGCACCACACGTGTGTCACTCTGCAGGGTCATGCTGGGGTCCTGCTTGCAGTCAGTGTGGGGAGTGGGGGACTCTGGGACACTCAGGTGGCTAAAGAGATGCCATTGCCCAAGCGCTGGACCTGCCTCTGAAGTGTGCATTGGGAATTCCAAGGCAAGTCCGTCACCTGCTTCCCACACCCTTAACTTCAGCTTCCTGCCAGGGTTTCTCTTGGCTTTAGCCTGGTTGCTGGCTTCTAGCCCCTGTGCCTACAGCTGGGTCACTTTCTGGGCCTGTTGCTTGGGACTCCTGTGCCATCAGCTGTGGCCATCACCACCTCTTTTTTGTGCTACGTTTTTTTGAGCAGCCCTGGGATTTCCAAAACTGCCTGAAAATCAACATCATTGGTCTTTTAAAATGCCAGCGCTCTTGCCCCATTCCACAATGGGGCACCAGAAGGGCCACCTGCCACTGGGTCAGACTCAAGCGCACCCCTGCAGTGGGTGTGTATCTCACTCATGGGATCATGCACGCAGTCACACGCGTGTCTCATACATGATGCCGTCTTTCCCTCATCTCCCCTCACTTATCATCAGCTTGATGGCTGGCTGGCTGGCTGGCTGCTGAATAGCACCAGTGCCCAAAGGAGCCAGGGTGAGTGCCCCAGGGATGCACACAGGCTGAGGCCACTGTCCCGTGTGATCACCTTGGAGATGCTGCGACCCCTGGGCCTTGGGGGGAACTTGACTTCCCTGTTTCAGAGGAAGCAGACGTCAACGGGCTTCTGCGCTCTGACCCACTGTTGCCCGGGAGCCCAAGCTTCAGAGCGGAGGCACTCGAGAGTCTGGGCCCCAGGAAGGTGGCCCTAGGGCAGTGGTTTGCAGGTGCTATCCACTGCCACCTGTGTCCCTCTGGGAGGCCTGCTGCAGATGAAGGGACCTGTCCTCCCCAGGAAAGCGAACACTCCCTCTTTCCCCTTTTCTCCATGGCACCATGCTGCGTGCACGGAATCAGGCCTCCCTGGCCCCTGGGAGGGACCAGAAATAAAGCCCAGGAGATGCCAGGTTGGCCCGGCTGCCCTGACACCCCCCGCCCCGTGCAGCAACTGCACCAGCTCCTTGGCTGTTCTCCAAGCTACAGCTTGCTTCAAGGGTCCCATAAAAGCCTGCTTGTTCCTTGTTCCACTTGGTCTTGAAATTCCCGTCCCGCCTGCCTATTCGTCTGTTTTCATGAATAGTACCATTCTGTTCCGCTTTCCCTGCGCGCTCACGAAATGCTGGTTGTGCCTGAGATGCACACTCAGACGTATTATCAGAGTCATTAGAATATTTTCCAGGAAAGAGGAAATGGGCAACTCCTAATTGTCTACACCAGCCTGTGAGCAGTGGAGGAAATAATTCAGAATAGCCTAGAGGCCGAAAGTTAATTAAAAAACCCCTAAAACTTGGGAAGAGACGGATGTAAAGGGCTGCAGGTGGAAAGACCAGTTAGAAGAACGCGAATGACCACCCGAAGCAGACTGGACAGAGTGGTCCCTGCATCCCTGCTTCTACAAAGTCCCAGACCAGGGGGCACTTCCCAGGCTCTGAGCAACCTCTGAGCCTTGGTTGCCACGATTGCCTCACCCATCCTCTTCTCACAGCGTTGGGAGGGGCATCCCCAGGGAGTCCAGAAGGGTGGTGCGTTGTCAATTTGGCCCTAGGAGTTTATCTTCTTCAGGAGCACTTGTCACTTCTGCGGAGACAGCGCCCCAGCCCTGGTCACAGCCATGGTGTGGACAAGCCAGAGTGGACATCGGGGGCAGCAGTGGGAGCTCGGCTGTCACGTGGGACATCAAGGGACTGTAGGTGAAGTGCTGTAATGAGAACTCGGGGGATGCTGGCATCTGGAGTCCAGGCAGGGTCCTTCCTTGTGGGGGGATACCAGCAGGCTGCTACTTGCAAGGTCAGTTCAAGACTGGGTTAAGCTCAGGGGCCTTAGGAGAAGCCCAGGCACAAGTGGCAGGACACATGTTGGGAGGCCCAGGGGCCAGGGCAGTGCAGACGGAGGCCAGATGGGCCTACAGCAGGGACAGTTGCTGTCTTCAGACCTGGACGGTGCAGATCCAGCTAGAAGGACTAACAGCTCACCTTGGGCAGAGGACACACAGCCTGGCCTCTGACCCGTTCTCTTCTTCTTCTTCTTTTTTTTTTTTTACAGAATTGAGGCTACAGTTCAGATCAAAGTGCTTCCTTCTTTTTCTTAGCATATCGCTCTTTCTCCTCATGAACAAAGCATTCATGTGTGTCGGCTGCATGAAGGTGGTCCTGGGGAAGTGCTGGCATTTCCTTGGGCATCTGCACAGTATTCTGCACGAGGGTTTGGCCAGTCCTCCTAGATTACACATCCACATCTCAAGGAACAAGTTTGTCTAGCTAATCAACATCTCAGGTAAGCGTGCCGTCGCCTCAGCGGGTACAGAGGAAACAGCACACGGAAGCCCCCTCCCCGGTGTGAAAACACACACAGGTGCCCTCCAGGCACGTGACCTCAAAGCTGCTGTCTTATGCAGATCCCTGTTATGTGGCCTAAGGAAAGGCCTTGACATGACCTTAGGACACAGTGCGAGCACAGGGGCACCAATAGAGGACAATCCTTTAGAGGGTCAACCAGAGGCAGCCGACATCGAGTGTGATGGAACAAAAAGCTCGATCACCCTTTCCAAGTGCTGAATCTAGGAGTCAGGACTCCTGCTTGACTCCCAGGAAGTTCTACTTTACAGCCCATCCTAATGGTGTGCGCTACCTGACTCCAAAGAGAGAAGCGCACTGCATTCAGGGTACAGTCCTCGTTAGGCACCTCTGGGTGCAGTGGCTGCCTAGGTGCTCTGGGGACATATGCACTGCACTCCCCTCATTCCCCACGCTCTGCAAGCAGATGCCAGGGCTGCACATTCATGTTCGCACAATGACATGGAGCACGCGCTGGAGCTGGGCTGCTTGGGCAGTGCCTGGTGCCACCCCCAACCCAACCTTCTGCACAGTGATAATATCCTCTCATGGTTACGGGAAGGCAACTTGAGGCCACGCGCTCAGCCCAGGGTCTAGGCCATGGTAAGAACTCATCCAACATAAAAACCCTTAATTATTTATAATCTTTGCCTTACAACAAAGCAGATGTGCCTAAGAGCAAAGGAATCCAGACACGGAGAGGTCACATCCTGATAGGAAAGGTTGTGCACTGCTGGGGTGGGGCGGCAAGACCCCTACATGTGGGCTGGCCTTGGCCCCCTCCTCGGGGGGAGCTTACTGAAGCTGTGGTGGCATGCTTGTTCTGAGGCACCTCAGTCATAACCACCTTAGAAAAGTGGAAAGGGCTTGGGAAAGAGGTGCTACACAAAGAGCCCCTGAGGTGGGGACAGGGGCTGCATGAAACTGGGCACAAGAATGAGGGGAGAGAATCAACTGCACCAAGCTTTGCCACTGACCGGCAGCAGCCCTGGGCCCTGGCACAGCACGCACAAGAATGAGGGGAGAGAATCAACCGCACCAAGCTTTGCCACTGACCGGCAGCAGCCCCGGGCCCTGGCACAGCAGGCAAGGTGTGTGCTGGCTGCAAGGCCAAGGACATCAGGATCGCGGGAGCAGAGAACAGAGGTGCTTTCCCACTCCATGCTGGCTGAAGCATCTCAGGTTTTATTAACAAAAAGCAAACATGCACCTTGCCTCAGTGCTGGGAAGCGGCTTCTGCCCAGAGACAGGCCTGGAAGCAGGACAGTGTCCAAGAGATCCAGTCCCAGGTAGCAATGCTGGGCCTGCCACAGGGCAGCCTCACGCCTCAGAGGGCACGGACCAGTGGACTGTGGGCAGGGCACAGGCTTTCTTTGGCACTCAGGATGTGTTCATGGGGTGATGGGGCTGCACCCTGCCTTACTCCCACCTATTCCAGAAGGAAGCCTGACCAGCCCTGGAAAACACTGTAGGCTGCGGGGGCCCAATCAGTCCCTTTCTTCTTGCTGGTTCAAAGCCAGCACTTCAGTAGATACCACTGAAATTCGGGCTTTGGGAACCATCACCGTGGCATTAGAAGCCCCACTGGGCTCAGCAGTGGGCTTCACCACTCCTGAAAGCCAGCACACATTTGGTGCCACAGCCGATGCCAGAAAGTGTTAGGAGCCAATCACTGAGGAAACTGGTGAATACCGGAAGGACTCAGGGGCCCCTTTCAAAACAGGACTCTCAAGGAGGGAAAAACATGGCACAAGCATAGAAAGGAAGACCTCAGTGAAAGGTCAGTGTGAAAACTGGACATCCATTCCGTGAGCCAGCGCCTCACCGTCTACCTGCCAGCACTTGCCACTTGGGCAGCACCACAAACTCAAACAGAGGATGACAGGAGGGAAGAGGGGACGCCTCTGCCATGTGAAAAGATGCCAGGCCACAGCAGGCACTGCTTGCAATGGTATGTAGCAGGCTGAGCTGCTGTTGCCACCGCCTTCCCCTCCTTCACACCACTCTCTGCCTGCGAGTCTCCGACACAACCTAAGCCAGAGATGAGGAAGACCTGGAAAATTGCTTCCCATGGAACCTCTGTCCAAAAACAGTTCAGGGAGCTATTCTGGAGACCATACAATTTGAAAAGTGAGCCTGGGTTCTGAAGATAGGTTATTCAGCTTTAACATCCATTTCCAAGCCCATTGGAGAAGCTTCCACCATGTGCAGGTTAAGAGGCACCTCCCAATTCTGTGATGCTAATGTGTTCTAGACAATGCAATAAGACAAGAAAAAGAAAATGGCACGAGGACTGCAAAGGTGATGAGAACCTACTGCTACTTATGGATACGTGATTCAGATGAAGAAAGCGTTACACAATGGAAGGCGACATTCAGAGGGAAGGAGTGATTTTGGGAAAGCACTAAGCATAGAAAAAGCCTGGTAATTTGGACTACATTAAAATGAAGGAGGTGACTTATCAAGGGACCTCTTGAAGGCAGAAAGGGCAGCCACAGAATGGGAAAGGTACCTGAGGCACATGCAACTATACAGCTCCCAGAGACTGACTGATGCCAAACGAGGCTGAAGAAAGCCCTGTGGAAACTGGGCACGTGACATGAACTGGCAGATCACAGTGGAACATCCGAAAGTGCTGACCTCACCAGCCATCAAAGAAATGCAAATATTGTGAGTAGGAACAAGATTCCAAATACTTCTATTGGGTTTTTTGTTGTTATTGTTTTTTTTATTAGTTTTGGAGATATTGCCCCATCCCTCCTATTAACTTTGCTTTCATAAACTTGGTTCTGAGATTGTGAATGATTGGAATCTGAGTTCTGTCGTGGTCTGTGAATACACTGTCCCAACCTTATCACTGCAGTTTTCGGGGGTCAAGACAGCTGAGGGCAGACGGATGGCCTCCAAGGCTGCAGTTCTGTGGAAGACTTTATCTCTGCTGACTTGGACAAACAGGAAAATGTGGACTTCTCCCAGTGTTTTTGATAACACAGAAATCTTTGAGATGAGTGTGATGGGAGATTGCTGCAGAAGAAACACCATGGAGATACAGGCTGGTTTCTACCTTGTGGGTGACCCTGCTCCTGCCACTGCTTCGAGGATGTGTCTCCGGAGCCTGGGAACTCACTATCACTGACTGTCCCTGTGCCCATAGCTTTTACTTGTGGTGACCTTGCCCTGGCACGCAAGGTTACTGGTACCCTTTAGGTCCAGTGTAAAATGCTCAAACTATCTTTGGTGGACGGAAAGGGCATTGAGATTGTTCTAGAAGAAAACATCAGTAAATTTCCTTTTAAAAAAAGCTGCATGGAAAGGGAAAAACAAAAACAAACAAATAAACAAACAAAACAACACAACTCCCACTGACCCCAAGAGAATCTAGATACCCTGGGCTTGTTTAAAGAGCATTTCACGAGCAGCAAACCCGTGCAGAGGTCAGGGAGATGTTAGACACGCCACAGAGGAATGTGGCCCAGAGGCTCCAAAGCAGCCCCACCGCTTGATTACCACACTATTTAGAGAGGAAGCAGTCAGCCAAAACAGGTCAAAACAGCAGTCCTGCCGCCAGTGTCTGGTAAAAACTCCTAATGGCTGTTTTGGAAATTAATTGCTCTCAGCAAAAAGTATCTAGCAGTAGCTCCTTACTTCAAAGGAGGGCCAAGTCCTCATGCATGCAGGTAGGGTCAAACACTGCAGGTCGTGGCCCAGAGAAGCACCTCCGAGGGGGAGGCGGGCAGCCCATCCTGGACACTTGGAAAAACAAAGCCCTGCACTTGGCTTTGAACCATAAGAGAATCCCAGAAATACTGGCCCGAGGAGGTTTCACCCTCTTCTCAGAGTTGCTCAGATGGCTGAACCAGCAGCTGGAGAGTTTCAATAGGTCTCAGGGGATTTGCCCCAATCAGACTGACACTGGCTGGGAAGAGCTCTGGCACTGGGCTCTTCCCCACCTCACCCACACCTCCCAGCTTCATTCCAACTCGCCACCCACCTACACAATGAAGCCTCCCAAGGAAAAACTGAGCAACAGCAGTATCTTTCCACACTTGCCCTGAAACCTTACCCCTCTGGTCGCTGACACGTCAGTTGTCTGCTTAGCGACCCTTAATGCTGAAAATTCCTCTATTTAGCTTGCCTGGGATGAAGTCATGCAGCTGTAAGCGTGACTCAAAAAACAAAATCAAGCTCCACTCTCAGTTAAAGGGGCCGCAGAAAGCTTTGAAATCTCTAGTGGGAAAACATATCATCTACATTTCATTAGAAAGCTGTCACGGTGCTTCGAGACTTTGAAGAGAGTAAATAGCGGAATGTACAGTGTCAGTCTGGCAACCTAAAGCCGTGTACACATCGCGTCCGTCACACCTGGTTTCGCCACTTAACAAGATGACGAGCTGGTGTCATGATTCCGTGTCTTGCAGCATCTTATTGATGACTCTCCACTCACTGAGAATGCATTTCACTGGGTACACCAGGGACATATCAGCGCTTCTCTTCCCACCAGGGCAGCCCTAGTGCCCCTCCACCTCAGGGCTCATGACTCCAATGGCCCTCTGTCTTTTCAGACCTATATAATCTTCCATCTCTTTCATGGGGTGACTGAGAGCATCGAATGGCTGTACCCACAAAAGTGCTTCACACAGGGCTGCGTGGACCAGGAATCACTTGCCTGGGACACATCTTCCAACGGAAGAGGGCTGGGGCTCCTGCCACTCTGCGCAGGCTGGTGACCTCGGGCGTGCTGTCCATTGCTCTGGGCCCCCTCTGCCATCTTCAGGAGATGACTGCACCTGTCCCACCTATTCGCTATTTCAAATTTCCCAGTGTGCTTTCTCCTTACGACACAGACTCTGGGTGGCGGCATTGGGGGATGGGGTTCGTTATTTTCAGAGGTGTTCCGGGAATGCAAGACTAAATGCGGTGGTGTCTTACATTATTTTTAACTTGGTATATCTTTTCAAACATTCGCACTTAAGAAATCTAATCCCATGAGAACTAAATAAGTAACGCACTTATAGGTCCAGACTTCTCCACTTAGCTGACCCCGGCATTTTGCTCAGCTTGGACGTTTCTGTTTTTGATCTGCTCATGGACGGTGGACATGCTGTGCCGAAAGAACAGATTTCTGCCATAATGTGGGATTGAAAGTGTGGTGTTTGTCCATAATGTAGCTGCCCTGAGAGCCTTGGCTTAGTGCAGTGTTCTCTTCACCATTTCCAAAACAAGCCTTTTAAAAGTGAATCACATCAATTACTCAAAAATGATCTAATATGTGAAACGACTTAATTAGTGAAATTATGTGAGGGCATTCTTGTATCAGGCTGATGTGGACCAGGGCTTTTGGTGCCTCAGTTCTACCAGAATCTGGCTGGTCCCAGCAGGCTTCCGTACCTCTCTGGTTCCCAATCTAAAGAGAGGTTTGGACCTCTCTTGGAGTCCTACCTAGCTCTGAGGACTATATCTAGATGAACCTTTCCAGGAACATCTGTCATTGTCCTCAATCCTGCACAGCCACTGAAGCAAGCACGCTGGCTGGCCTGGTGAACTAACTGTGCCTGTGACATCAGTCTCTTCTGAAGGCCTAGTGCTTTATTTTCCAATTTCCTGAATTCAGAGAGATGGCACAAGAGTGCAGAGGGACAGACCTCAATATATGACACATCTGCTTGTGTCAACAGTGGACTAGACATGCATGGGCTTGCTCGAGTCCACTGATTTTATTTAATTGTGGAAGGACTGGATAGAATGGAAAAAATTCCAAATTGGAGAATTCTGGAAAGAGGCAAAGTTTGGCTGATTTTTAAACACCAATTTCACAATCTAGCTAAGAAGTCACTCGGAGATGCTCTTCAGTTCAGAGGACCGCACGGTGTTAACAGCAATGTTGACCACGTAACACATGCCTCAGAAGTGCCCTGATACCTCCTCTCCCAAGTGGATTAAGAATATTCCTGGTCAACTTTTTCAGACCAGTAACCCCAGACTCCTTCTGGCCTATAGTCTGCTGAAGGGAAAGTCACATTATTAGTCTAGATGAGCGAGATGATGGCATGTGATCTTGACCTTGTGGCTCTATTCATCACTAACGGTCATTTAAAATCTTGACTACGCTGTAGAAGTAAGATATTAGGAAATAATTAAAGTCTATTCAGACTTTTCTAATAATTCTGTATATATGACAACCAAGAACTTGCGAAGTTGTTTATGTCTGCCGCTTGGTCAAAGGCTGACTTTGACAAGATGATGGACAGGCTTCCTGGAGATTCCTGAAACTAGGCAGGTGGGGTGGGTCACAGAAGGAGAGCTCTTTGTGGGCCGGGTGGGGGATTTCAAGGCTTGCTGACACCCACAGAATGAATTCTATTCTTACAACAACACAAGCCAGCGACTGGAGCCGAATCCCTGAATCTGTTTTTCATTCCAACACCCAGCCATGATCTCTCTGTAGAGACGAGCACTCAACAGCCATCTGGGCCTAGTGGAGAGAATCATGGCTTTGAGTGGCGAGGCTAGCATGAAAATGCTGGGTCCCATTTTTGAGACTTAGGTGCCTGCAGGGCCGCTGGGAGGTGGTGGCAAGATTATGGAGCTGGTTTCTGGTGGAACCAGGTGTGGTGGTGATGTCCAGAGTGGGCAAGGGTGGGTGGTGCTGGGGGCCATCATGGAGCCCGCCAGTGGAGGGGAGTGGGCTCAGTCAAACAGCTGTGAGGCCAGGGGGCAGCGACAGGTGTGGAGGAAAGAAAGGTAGATGTGCATGTGCTGGGGGGAGGCAGTGCTGAGGCTGAGCCTCCTCTGTCACCCAGGGAACACCCTCTAACTTCTGGAGGCTGGGGATGTACCCTGAGCAAGGCTAACTTCAGACGCAAGTTTTTATCCACCCATGTTCGAGACTCTTTGCCATACCTGGTTGAGGTTGTTGGCTGACTTACAAGGTGCCAGCCAAGTCAGAGAAGCACTGAGTTTTAATAAGCAACTGCACATTTGAGCCAAGACGGTATTAAGCTCAGCTTCAAGCAGATTAAGAGGGTGATGTCAGATCAGGAGCAACGGAGGCGGCTCCAGTGGGAGCAACCCGAGAGAGTGATCTGCCCTGACCAGGCCACTGGACTGGGTGGGGTAGAGGATGGGGCCTGGCCTGAGAATGAGCCAGGAGAAGCCCAATCACTGAGCCTGGGGCCTAGAAGGGGCCAGTGAGAACTCAAGCAACTGAGGCCCACAGACTCCCGAGGCCTGTGCCAGGCTGGAGACTAAGGGTTCATCGCTACCCTGAAGAACTATGGGAGTTACTGGCTGAGGCACCAAGACTGTGGGAAGCAGTGTGGCCAGTCCCTGGGCAACCGGGAGGAGGCAGGCTCAGGTTCAAGTGGCACTGGGGAAGTGACAGTGACCAGCACCTTGCGGAGGTGGAGGTTTCATGCCAGGACCTGTCGCGTGTGTCACACCTCACAGGCACATTGTGCTGCAGGGGACTGTAAACTCCTCTCACAGGAGGAGAGGCAAACTGAGGATGGAGAAGCCAAGGGTCTCGTCCAGGTCAGTGTGACATCACGTGAACCCCCACGGGCTGGACTGAGGGTCCAGGCAGGCCTGTCACCTCCACACGAATGTCCTCAGATGAGGCTCAGGAACAGGACGCTCCCGAAGCTCAGAGAGCACCTGCTCCTCCTCTGCTGCCGTCTGCAAAGCCAAGTGCAGACCCTGTCCCTGAAGGACAGGGTGGCAGCTGGGGGACGAGGGGCCACTAGGGTGAGCGAGGTCGGAGGCAGAGTGAGCAGAGGCCTGCAAGGGCAGCCTCAGAACGCTGGCTCTTAGGTCCTCGCGTAGATTAAGGTCTCTGCCTCAGTGCACCCACTTCCTGCAGGCAGTCCTGGTGACATGTACTCAACATGTCACAGATCTTTGCTGTTATCTCTAGGGTGTGGAAGTCTCCCATGGAGTTTTCCAGACTGTTGTACTAGGAGATGGCCAGCATGGGCATGGCCATAGCAAGGGAGAATAAAGTAGCACTCCACACACAGAGCTGTCTGCCGCCAGAGCTGGTGGAGAGAAGAGCGTATACCAGCCCCTGAAGCCAGGGCTGCTTCCCATTTCCTAGCATCGATCTGAACGTGTACTCCAAAATGTGCTAATTTCTGAGCATCATCTACACATTTGGCTAAACGTTGTTAACACCAGGGGCCCAGGTTTAGGACAAGGGGACTCATTCTTACAGGTCTAAGAGTGGCTTCGTAAAGTTAGAGGTTCCCCACTAACCACCTATTTGCTCATCCCCCAGGTGACACTTGCTCTTGGCATGACACCCCCCGGGCCTAGACCCCCATCAAAAAATAAGCTTTGCAAAGACAGGAAAGCCTTGAGCCTCCCAAGAGCAACAGATGAATGACCCTTGCTGCCAGCAGCTGCCAACATGGCCTGGAAGCAACGGCACTGGCCGCTTCTCATGACCTTGCAGTAGGCCGGCAGCTGCACGTGCTACTGATGGGCAGGAAGGACCTGCCAAGGGGAAGCCGTGAGCTCAGGCTGGAAGGGCCAGCTTGAGATGGTGTTCTGGAGCTTGCTATCCACCCCTGAACTGCAATCAGCTGGGAGTGTCAGAAATGCAGAGCCCCAGGCCCCGCCCAGTCCTGTGGGGTGCAGTGGCTGGTCAGCCCCTCTGTGGCCTCCAGCCAGGATTGAGGACTGAGTCCAGTTTGTTCTGCAACCAGGCAAGGAAGCATCACCTCCTCGGTGGACTTAGCTGCCTCCTGGGTGGGCATCATGTTGGACAGGAGTAGTAACTTTCCAGGCAAGTCCCCTCCTTCAGTTGCCTCCACCTCATGGGCTCCTTAGAAGAGGTCTAGCAGGAAGCAAGTCCAGTTATCTCCCGCTGTGGGGTTTGGGACCACGGTGTCACCCCTGATGACCATGAGGCCAAGTGTCCAGGAGCACAAAGGAGGCCCAGAGTCAACACCTGCTGCCCTGCAGAACACACAGTTGGGCCCAGGGCATGCTCGCTGGCCCGGTGCCTGCTTCCCTTGGGCTTGGAGCGCAGGCTGTTGAGTTGAAATGTCCTGGCACTCTGTCTTGCAGCCGAAGCATGCTCTGCATTAGGCGACTGTGCAGAGAGCCGACGTGCGTCTACCCCAGCAGTTCTCAACACGGCTGTTCAAGCCAAGCGGAACCAACGAGAGAAGCACTCAGCTCTGGTTGACTTGGAGTGCACATTTTTGAGGGGACGTGCCTCTGGCGCTGAGCACACTGATTCGTGCTGTGGCTCTGAACCAAAGTCTTCAACCACTTTGAATTTGCCCAGGACTCCTCTTTTCCCTCTCCTTCTCCTATCACCTCCTGTCCATCACACGACTCAGACTCCAGCAATTGCCCTAGACATGAGTGGGCACTGGGCATACGCCTGCCCCTGGTCTGGTCTCTGCCCTTGCCCTTGTCCTGAGGCCCAGGCTCAGGCTCAGGAGGCAGAGGAAGCCACTCCCCTCTGCCTGCCCTCCTGTCACAGCAGCACTGAGTAGCACTGCTGAGGCCCCTGTCCCCCTTCCCCATCCAGGACAGGTGTCCCGAGGTGGCCCAGAGCTCCCTGCACTCACTCATGAATCCCCAGCCTCAAAACCACAGGGGCGAATCACGCGGAGCATGGTAACTTAGAAGAGCAAGCAAGCTGCGAGGCCAGTGCCAGGCCCACGGAGGCCCCACTGGGACATCCAGCACCACCTAGGCGAGGAGCCAGGTCAGGAGAGCCCTGGCACCACTGTCCCTGACCACTCCCCTCCCTTAGGGTCTGCGTCACAGCTCCTGCAGGCTCCCTGGCCCCTGGCCTATCTTCCTCCCTTATCTAGATGCTTCCTTTTCCTACTTTTTTCCCTGAAAAATCTCCTGCAGCTCCAGGGTCTCCAGGACCTGTGTGTCCAGCCCAGGCCTCACTAATGGGCTTCCCACCTGGACTTCCAATTCCTTCCTGGATGGCTGCCCTGCTCGTCCTGGAGATAACACCAACTCAGAGGCCCCAAGAGAACCTACTTCAGCAGAGACTCACGTGCACCAGAGGCATGACAAACACCCAGAGGAGCATGTACAACCAGTGAGCTGGACAGGAGCCCCAGACCCACATCTGAGGGGCCTACAGCTGCTGGTCTGACCCACGCAGACCCCCACCTCCAGCGGAGCAGGGAAACACTTTTTCTCTTTTTAGAAATTCTTAACATTCGCCATTTACGATTTCTCAAGCAGGAAAACAAAACTGAGCTTAAATGAGCCTTTAAAAATGCAGGAATATTATTCAGCCTTAAAAAGGAAGGGAGTTCTACACGCGCTCTGCCAGGAAAGGGCTTGAGGACTCGTGCACAGTGACATAAGCTCTCTCAGAAGGGCAGGGCACAGAATCACCTTCACCCCTAGTTGAGTGCAATCCACAGGGACAGAAAGCAGAGCAGGTTTTGGGGCTGGGGTGGGAGGGAGTGCACAGCGGTTTCTCTTTGAGAAGGTGAGAAGGTTCTAGATGCTGGTGATGGCTGCACAACTGCACATGTAAAAATGGATAAAATGGTTGATTTTGTATTGTGTATTTTACAACAGTAATAAAAAAAATGAAAGGAGCATAGAAGAATCAAGGCAGCCTGTACTACGCACGCGCACTCGAGGCCTGACGGGGTGATGAGTTCACTTTCAAACATCAGTTTACAGACAGCGTCCATCACGGATGTGATGAACCAATCACATCCTCTGCTCTGCACGAATTGTAAACACATGCACTGTTCAGAAAGAATGAAGATCTAAGGTGGCGTTTTAGAGCGCGAGGGATTGTGAAACCTGCCTTTCTGTGTTTGGTCTTAGAGACTCCGTTAAGGAAGCCCAGTGAGGACAGAGGATCGGCGAGAAGGCAGGGATGTGGCCCATGCCTCGATCCCTTGTCCTCGCCCACTGAAGAACCAGACCTGCTGGGAGAGTAGATGCCTTGAAAAGGTGCTATATAAAAAAGGAAAAGCCTTTTTATAGATTGATGAATCCCTTCCTTCCTTCCATCCATCTGTCCATCCATCCACCTGTCTGTCCATCCTTCCGTCCGTGCATCCATCCAGCCTTCATCTCCCTTTCTCTCCCCACTTTTAAATCACCTTATCTTCTTTTGCAGTGCTGCCCTGCTTTGCTCTCTTGCTTTTATGTAAAATAGCAGACAGCCCCAGTCTTTGCTCAAGAGGAACCAAACTTTGCAGTTACACAAAATATTGGTGCCTTCCAGCCTGCTCCCTATCCCAGAACTTCTGGACAGGATTTGATCCTATTCTTAATTGTGTGTACTTCTTAAGTAAAAAATTTTTGGATTAAAAAAAAAATCAAGAGCCAGTATGACTAATCTCACTTCCTTCCCCCTCTGAGTGAAACAACTCACTTATTTCCAGAACATTAAATTCCAACCAGGTGAGATGTAGATAACAAACTGCTCTTGCTGGACAGCACAGAAATCACCCACAGTTCTGACACAGTCTCTGAACGGGGGCAAAGTGCACCATGCCCTGGGGTCCTGCTGGTATGATGGCTAGGCCACCTGGGGATGGCGGTGGAGATCTGGCACCCACTCTGCCTCACCCACCTTACACAGTGGGGTGGGTGGGACTTCTGCCAGGTCATGGCTGCATCAGGCAAAAGGAGCCGTCCTTAGAGACCCCAGAACTTCAGGTGGGCAGCAGCAAGGGAGCCAAAGCTGAGCCCGACAGGTTGGAAAATCACTGCACCCGGTCGCCTAACTAGAAATGCATTCATTTTCCAACCCTCTGGCATCCTGATGTAGAAACGGAGGTTGCACACACTGGCAGGAGGCTTCCAAAGCCAGAAGACGGGAAGCTTCGGACACTCTGCCCCTAGCATTCCTTGTTTTGCAGGGGGAAGGAGAAAGCTGGACAATAAGGTGACTAAGCGAGGAAATCCTGCCTGAGCTCAGACTGTCTCAAGGGGTGGGAGGGAGCTGCGGAACCTGGTGGGAACCAGACAGGAAAGGAGAATGGTTCAAGTCCTTACCGGGCTCCGAGGACCATCACCAAGTAAGGAAGCACAGAAGGAGGTACTTCCTCCCAGTCCCAGCTGCTGACCTCCACCCACGCCTGGCTCACCTGGGAGCCTGCCAGTGCTGATGGGGACAGCAAAAAAGGCAAGGCCGCCTGCCCTGCGGCGCAGGCCCTGATAGGAAGGGAGCAGGGAATCCTCCCGCTCCTTCTGCATTGCTCCCTCCCATGCAGCCAAACCCAAACCTTCTCAGTTTTCCTGCACTGTTAAGTTGTTCTTGGGTCCTGTGGTTATCTGGACATACTATTCTTTTAGAAGCCTCTCGGTTTGTTCTGGAAGTAATTTAGTTCTACCTTATCTTGAACTAAGATGAAAAGTTTCCTCTTTGCTGACATTTCTCAACTTAAAGCAAGTGAAAGACACGGCCAAAGGCACCAGGAGATGCACCTGTGCTGGTCCTCATCCCTGGGCTGGGCGCAAGGAGACTGCGCACCCCAGCCACTGGGTCACCTCCGTGTGACCTGGAAGGCACCTCACAGTCTCAGTGCTCTGGGTACCCAGAGCCTGTGTGACAGGAAAGTTCGCCCCACACCCCTCCACAGACCTTCTCCTGGCCTGAGGTCCTGCACAGTCTCTGCCAGCCCCTGCGCTATCCTGGCTTGAGAGGTGGCTCTCTCCTGGATCTCATAACCCGTGAACCTCAAGTTTTTGTGTTTTAATCATGAAGACCCATATTTACTAAAAACCAAAACACCCAAGCCCAAGTGGCTGTTAGCTCATCTTTGCCAGGCGCTGCCACATCGAGGTTGCTAACGCTCTTGCCAGAAGCTCTTCCATCCTCAGGGCACACTCAGGTGGTAAGAACCAGCTGACTTTGGTTTTAGGGACATAGCAAAAATGTAGAAAGTTAACTAAGTGAGTTGTCCAACGTCACCAGTCAGGAAGGAGCTGACAGGTCTCACACCCAGACCCAAGCTGGATTAATCCCATGAGACCCTGAGCCACGCAGGGCACTTCTGGGGTCCTTCACACTGAAGGGGGTGCTATTGGTGTTTGCTGATGAGCAAGATCACAGACAAAATCAACATACTGGAAGCACAACACAGAACAAAGACCAGGCAGACACCTCTGCAGGGACGCTCACGTGGCTGATCCCAGATGGCATGTTGACCTTTAAAAGTTTGTTCAAACGTTTGGACAACTCCCACCCCAACTGCACTGTTCTCGCCTGTCCCGACTCTCTGTCCCAGATGGAGGCCACAGGAGGGCTGCAGGACGTAATGAGAATCAATTTGTTCACTCAGCGAATGGAGTTCAGTAAAAGAGCTCACGTCACAGGACTCGTGGCACATGCTGGTACAGGATGCTCAGAGATGGAGGGTGCACACCCAGGGCCTCAGCTCTTCTGCAGGCCACCCGTCCCCCTGTTGGCACATGCGTGGCCTCAGTGAGAACATCAGCACAGGACAGTGAGAGCCTATGTGGGCATCGGGTTGCTGGAAGAGGGGCCCTGTGCCACTGCGTACTGTCCACGGGGTCCTGTCCAGCTGAGATGATTTTAGGAAGGCCTCATTGCCCATGGGTTTCTGTAACTCCCTCTAGATGTGGACTGACAGAACTTCCCAGAAGTCTCCCCCTCTGCTCCAAGACAGTGCTGAGCTTGCTGTCCTTCCCCCCTTTGCACAGTGGGGGTGAATCTGCCTCCTGGCCTGGAATTCAGGACCTGGAGAGTAGGGCTGGATGTCACCAGCACAGGCCTCTGGGTTCTCCGTCGGCCCCCTTGTCCATTCCCTCGGATCCTGTGCTGGCCTCTGGGCCTCTCCTGAGTGCGCTCTTTCTAGCCTGTTTTCCAGAGCTCATGAGGCTGCCCGATCAGCCCCCACCTGGCTCCGGCCTTTCGACAGAGATGCCAGGTGTCTGATGCTGCCTGGGGCGTCCTGCCTCAGAAGTCCGAGTGGGAGACAGGAGACAAATTCCTGAGCCAAGTTCACGTGCACACGTGTCCACGTATGCATGCGAAGTGTGCTGTGCGTACTTCTCATCTCAACCCATCAGCATCTAGTGGACATGTTTACGCTCCGCGACAAATCGTATGCGATTCAACTGTGATTTACAGTCATGGGTCACCTAACCTTGGGTGGTGGACAGTGTGGCGGTCCTGGACCACCAAGTGGCGTCACGGTTTTCCTGTGTGTAAGTCAGTCCTGTGAGGTCTGAGCCCACGGGAACCACCAGCCCTCAGTTGTCAGCACCGTGAGGTAGCACGTGACTCTGACGTCCTCTACAGTGAGATTTGACCCTGGCCCTGCGGCGAAGAGCAGAGCACATGGATTCAGTGAGTCCTGGGTTCATGCTCAGCCTGGCCCCCACTTTCCCTGCCAACCACCCAGCCCCAGTCCATCCTCAGTGAGTCTGGGCACCTGGCTGCTCAGCAGGGGCGCTGCCCTGCTTCTCCCATGGGACATCATTGTTAGGTCCCAGCGGAGCCCACTGGGACTCCTGAAGGAATCCTTTTTCTCCCCGGGGACCAGTGCTGCTGGGGACTGAGGACCACAGGGGAAACCGGTGTCCTGCGCTGCCCTTCCTGGTGCATTTGCAGTGACCGCACGCGCACTAAGGGACAGGCAGAGCTCGGAAGCTCATGGGCACACACTTCTGTTCATATCCAATCTGTCCTCAGTTCCCAGGGCCCTGCTGCTCCTCGGGCACCAACGGATCTAAAAACCCATGCAGGAAAACACACAGCTTCACAGTTTCTTCTGGTTACCAGATAATTAGTCCACATAATCTGAAAACACAAATTCTTCCGTAATTCCCACAGGAGAGATCACTGACCTGGGCCAAAGCAGCAAAATAGGAATTTTAAGGGTGGAGTTGAAACAATCCCTAGGAAAAAATGCAAACCTCTCCCAGGCAGATCCAGGTCCCTTATCACCACATCCAGCTACCACTAACCATGGGCTAGCACTTAATTTGGAAAAAAGGGGAAAAAAGTGAGAAAATACCTTTTAAAAATCTAGTCTTTTAGTTATTTTCTATGACTGTATTCCTTATCCAAAAGGTTTGTTTGAATACTGTTAACTACATCCCCAAACATTTCTATAAGAACACGCTGAGGCCCCCACTCCTCAGGCTCTGGAGCGCAGCGCCTGGGGTCAGCTCTGGGAAGAGGGGGTGACGTGCCTGAATTCTGCAGCAGCTGAGGGAGAAGCATCTGCACCGAAAGGTGGGGGATGGCTGAAGACATGCTTAGTGTCTACGAGGGTCACAAGTGATGATGATTTTAGACTCTGGATTTCTTTTCTTCCTTTTTTGGGGGGCTACTGGGGATTGAACTCAGGGGTGCTCAACCACTGAGCTATATCCCCAAGCCCTTTTTAATTATTATTATTATTTTTATTTTGAGACAGGGCCTCACTAAGTTGCTGAGGTTGGCTTTGAACTTGCAATCCTCCTGCCTCAGCCTCCAGAGCCCATTGGGGTCACAGGGGTACGCCACCACAATCAGCTGAAACCCTGGATTTCTAATGATTTGAAAGCCTGTCAGTTGAGAGGGATGTCACTTAGACTCTTCAACAGGCCTCAATTCCAGCTGGGTCCAAGAGTGGTGGGGGCGCCAGCCATCCTGCCCTCTGCCATGTGGGTGCTGATAGCAAGAGGAAAGGGTGACCTTGGTCCTCTAGGGCTCAGGCCAGAAGTGCAGGCCGAGTGCACAGGGCTGAACCAGGGCAGGGCGGTTCAGGGGCAGCTCCATCCCTGCTTCTCATTTCTGGTTATCAGTAGCAGGGCGGTGACAAACTAATGTGACAGACAACATCCACTGGCCATGGGCCATCCTTGTTCCTGGCCCCTTCCCTACCTCCCACGTGAAGCAGAGGCCGTGACCCCGGGAGACGCCACCCTGGGCAATGCAGAGAAGCGGGGTGCTCCATGGGGTGCCTCATCGTCCTCGCTGCATGTGGGCTCTCCTGCTGGCCACAGCACACGAGGACACTGGCTGACCAACAGGGCCAGCGGGAGAACAGTAACAGGAGCTGCAGCTGAGGTTGTGTCCACCCCAGGCCACGCTCTCAGGCCAGCCCTCGTTCTGTCAGGCTCAGGGGACAATGGTGCGGAGGCCACGCGCTCATGGACTTTCTCCTATTCCACTCATGATCAAATGTGGCTCAGATGGGGTGGGTGGGTTTCCCAGGAGCCAAACTGGCCGTTGGGTGCAGACACTGCCGTGCGCCCTCTTTGCTCCATTCTGACGCAGTTACCTGGAACCAGTGCAGGCTGAGGTCCAGTCCCACAGATGGCCCCACATCGATGCCAGTTACAATCCCTGGCTGTCTTACCTGTGCTTCTGACCTTTGTGGGGCTACAAGTTGGGGGTCCCATGATCCCCTCTTTGGGCTGGACTAATTTTCTAGGGTGACTCACAGATCTAAGGGGACACTTGCATGTGCTGGTTTATTACTCAGGATACAGGTGAGGAGAGGTGCGGAGCAAGGCATGGTGGAAGGAGGGCATGGAGCTTCATGGCCTCTCTGGCACCACCCTCCAGGAACCTCTGTGCTACTCTCTGAAGCTCACCAAACCCAGTCTTGCTGAGTTTTGATGGAAGCTCCATTACACAGCTTTGGTCACTGTCCAGTGCCTCTACCCTGTCCAGAGGCTGGACTCTAAACTTGCCCTGGTCTTTCTGGTAACCAGACCCCATCCTGCAGCTACCTGTGGGGACAGCCATCAGTCAATGCATTAGCATACAAAAGGACATTATCACTGGAGATTCCATGGACTATGGGAGTGATTGCCAGGAAACAGGAGGCAGAGCAAATACCATGTACATTTCACCCCTGCCAGGAAGGGGTGGGGGCAGCAGCCCTCCAAGGGGCCTCCTAGGAGGCCTGAGGTGACCAGGCTACGTCACCTATGTGAGGGTGCTTTCCTCCCTATGTGTGAAGCACAGCACCCAGGGCAGGGCACAAACTCCTTTGCCCCTTCCATATTTCCCAGGAGACAGTGACTTCTGCTTACTTGAGGAAAGGAATGGGAGCAATGCTGTCGTCTTGCTAGCACATCTGCTGTTCACTACTAGGAGACTCACTGTTCTCAGCCCTCTCTGAGCAATTTTGTGACTGCCTGTGTACATCAAATGTGGCTGCTCACAACTTCTAGGGAACACTTCATAAGTGACTGTTGGGTTGGGATTATCGACACTGTAGGAGAGTTGCAAAGACAGTGCAGGTCCCCTGTATGCCCTTCACCCAGACAAGATGAGGTGTCTTGTGCCTCTTGTGGACCCTGAGAAGCCAACGCTCACTCACCAAGCTGCAGACCCAGACCTGGGACCACCTCTCCATGCACAAGGCTTCCTGTTGCAGGACTCACTCCAGGAGGCCACCCTGCACCTTGAGAGATGGACACGCAAGAGCCTTGGAACTAGCCTATTCCTGCAGAGCATACACCTTCACAGGCACGTGAGGAACCAGGGTCCTCCAGGTGCAGCAGAAAGGGCTATGCAAGCCCCGCAGGGCCTGGGATCCAGTGGGTAGATGAGCATCACTAGAGAAGCCCTGTCACTTGTGTGTCCTTTGACCTTCACTCCCTGGCCACATGGAGTCCGCCTCCGGTGAGAAGGCAAGATTTTCTTTCATGAATCATCAAAATGAAACCCACTGTCCCCAAGAGAGGTCAATGAAACTAAGCTGTGTGTCCTGAGATACTGTCAGCTCAAGGGAGAGGCCGAAGAGGAACACAGGAGGCAGCTGGCCAGAACCCCGCCTCTCCTTTCTCTTCAACTGGTCAAGTATCACGTATTTACCAGATTCCAGAGGCTTCTCAACACCATGAAGACAAAAGCCTTCTGCAACGCAATGGTTGCGTGCTGGAGCAGCCCAAATGCTCACTGGGCACCAGAGACCCCTCTCGCCCTGGGGCCTCTGTGAGCTTCAGGGAATGTGCAGAGGTGGGGACGCACAGGCCACAGAGCTGGCTCTGCCCAGGGCATGAGGTGACCTGGAGAGCACCTCCTCATGCCAAGGCCGGCCATATAGCTCTTCAGCCTCCCTTCCTAGCCTGCTGCAGCCCCAGGGTCAAACGGCCAGTCAGTGGCAAGGCTGGGCATGCCAGCCGAAGGACTGCCAGTCCACAAGGACAGTTCCAAACTGAGAACAGAGACCACCCACAGAGGGCAGCAATGGGCAGCGGAGGGCCCTTCAGAGCTTCTCCCACCCCTCTCAGCAAAGGCTTCTGGGGGGAGAGGCTGTGGGCAGCAAGCATCGCAGAGGGCAGCATCCGCAGAGCACAGCACCTCTGCAGTCCGCCCCTGTGCTAGTAAGCTAGTCGCCTATTCTATTTCCTTTGCCCCAGGCACACAATTAGACAGTCCTTTGATTTTTATTATTCCAGCAAAACCTTGTTTTCTGTTCTAGAATGTTTCCCTTGAATTTTCCACTCTCTCTCTCTGGTTTTAAACACAGACCCCAGACAATGCCGGAGCCTGGTTTCTTGCCTTGGCTTTCCTGCTTGCCCTTCCTACCCACCTCTGAGTGGGATGCTGATGGCCAATCCTGTTATTATTCATGGTGGCCAAGCCATCTGAGCCACCCAGAGCCACCCAGGGAGAATTACTTTCATCACCTCTAGGGGGCTGGATACAGTTGTGCTGTGTGGAGAAAGTGGGGCCTTGGGATTTTTCTTTTTCAGGGGCCCAGATTTTGCACAGAGACCAAAGCTGCAGGGAAGTGGGAACACACTGTCCCTCGACTCTTCTGCAGCATTCCAGAAGCATGTCAGCCCACCTCTCTCCTGAGGCCCCAGGAATGGACCCAAGGCCTCACCTCCCGGCTGCTGCCTATCTGGAGGGGAGGGAAGGGATGGCTGCGTGCAGCAGAGTCAAATGAATTTTCCAGGGCCTGGGCTCTGGAAGGTGCTTGGAAACCCAGGCTGGTACAACGGCAGCCTGCTCTTCCGGGCACACTGCCTATGCTTCAGGGAGTCCTGGTGCACAGGGACACCTATGAGAACCGGTGTTACTGTCCCCACTCCCTCCTAACCTGACTGTCTCCCAGGATGAGGTCATCCGGTGACCGCCTGCTGCTATTTGATGTCAGGGAAGGCCTTTGTTTTCTGGAATTCTCTTTCTCCAGGATAGCACAGGACTGGCCTCAGGTCTTCAAGGCCGCTGTCCAGCCTCTTGAGATAAGTAACAATGCTCAGTGTGGCAGCAGCTAGAGCTTTTACGTCTCAGTGAAGGTCAGGGGCGGGCAGCTGCCTGCGGCGGCGTCAAGAGAATTTTCAAGGTCCTGGGGTTCTAGAAGGCTGCTTGAAACACAAGCTTGTGCCACGGTGGCCTAGAGTCCACTCTTTCCAGTCACAGTGCCTGTGCCTCAAGGAACCTTCACAGACCCAGCAGGCAGTCCAAAGTGCTTCTCATACACCCTCTTATGTCCTGTGAGGGGGACATCTCCATTATTCAAAGACACAGAGGATGGGGGATGCCTGCTTTGGGCAATAACCCAGCAGCGGTTGGCCCAGCTGGGATGACACCTGGAAGCCCACCTGGGGGCTGGGGTCAGCACCCCTCTACCGCGATGCCTCTCAGGATGGGTGTTTGCATGTGTGTTCTGCTCCTGGGCATTGCATTCAAACATGGGGACCTCTAGAAAACACCACTTGGGTGACAGTGACTCTGAGTCACATACACAGAGCATCTGGGCCCTCTCTGGTCCTGAGCTGATTCCTTTTCTCCCTTGATCTGTGCTCTCAATTCTCAGAGCAGTAGAGTGAGTTTCCCCTTCCCAGGGATCAGGACTTTCCTGTTAGGTCAAGGACAAGGAGAAAGCCCCCACACAGCCGGAGATCTCAAGACCCAAACCCAGGAGCACTTTGACTGCAGCCTTGGGATCCTGGAGGCTCCTTGTGGAGGACAAGTGGAGGACTGAGTGGAGGACGAGTTCCTGGCTCCAACCCCTTCAGCCACTTAACAAGGGAGCTCTTGGGCACATTACCTACCCTTTGGGCCTCTTTTTACTCACCTATGAAATGGCAGCAATATGCTACCTACCTCAGGTGTGCCTTCTGAGGCTTTGATGTATTAATGTGCACCAACCAGCACACAAAAGGCTCTTTAAACAATTACCCAGGCTCTTCACTAACCCTGCTCAGATCCTTCTGCACAATGCTCTGTGATACAATTGTAGGTCTTCCCACTGAGTGGACCCACCCTTGGGAAGAGCCCTGATACCACTGACCAGGAGGCAGGATTCCTGAGTTAGGCCAACAAACAGGGGAGGAGTTGAGTTTGCCACAGTTGAGAAAAATTAACAAACACAGTAGAGGATCGAGGAGCTTATGTCATGAGTAATAGCTACTAAAGCCTGTGGTCAACGAGAAGCAAACAGAAGATCAGTGCACTGTTGAACCTAAACCGCACGCCTTTCGGACAGCGCGTTGTCAATGCCGCCAGTACAATCATTAAAACATGAACCTGTGCCGATCTGTAGAATTCGAATCTAAAGTCTAGAGAAATGGAGTAAACTGTCACGTCCTCTCAACTCAACTCTCCAGCTCAACGGCTCCCAAACCTTGGTACCATGTGGAATGCGGGCTCCAGGCTCCACTTCCCAAAGGCCCACAGGAGGACCTGGGATGCGGACCAGAGTCAGTTTCTACCATGTCTTTCCATATGATTCTGCTTTAGGGGGGCCATGGGCTGTGCTTTGGGGACTTCTGGGCAATGCATGTCTTTGGTCCCAACCAAGGATCAAGGGTCAACAAGACTGTGTGAGTTCACAGTCCTGGAGGATGTAGGGAGGCACCGAGCTATATTTCAGGCAGCAGGGCCCTTGGCATCCAAGATCATGGGGACATTCACTCCTGCAAAGAGTGGAAACTGAGGCTTGCTCCTGAGATGAAGGGAGGGCTACGTTTACTGCCTCTTGTCAGACAGGGAGCCCTTTCCTCTAGGTTTAGTATAGTTCCCAGAAAGAATTGCTGGGACTCGCCATCATCAGGCAGGAAGACCTTGCATGTCAATGGTGGCTTTGGGGTCAAGGGTTTTGTGTGTGTTTGGTCCACAAATCAGGGCAAGTTGTCTATGTGCACAGGACCCACAGGGTAATGGGGTTGGTTCAGATATCTGGGTTCTGCTCTTCTTAAGTAAGAACTGTGAACAGGAAGGAGACAGACCCACACTTTAGGAACACTCTGGCCTAGCACACAGTAGGCAAAACCTCCAAGCTCCTCCGCTTCCTTCCTGCTCTAGGCTCTGAACGCCGGGGAATGCCGGCTCTTTCTGAAGGGACAGTTTCCCCTATTTGCCTTTAGAACCCTTGGTTGTTTTACTTTAGGACAGGATAGTATGAAAATGACCATGGAAATGAAAGCACAAACATAGTTATCCCACTGTGTGCTCTAGGCAGGGAGCAGCCCAGCAGAGAGCGGCTAGTTCTCTCTAGGACCTCACCTGGGGCACCGGGTGCTACAAAAATAGGTATTTATTCCATCACCAGCTACACCGGGCAGGGTGCTAAGCACCCTCATTTCCACTCCTCTAAACATTGTGTTCCTGATGACAAGCCCCACCACACTGGTGCCATTTTAGCCACAGTGACACCAAAATAAAAGTGACTGCGACTGTTTAAACAAAATGTGTAAAACCCCATCATGTAAGCAATAGCGTGCAACAAGGTACTGGAAGAACGGCCTTGAGTAGAGGGGCTGAGAGCTGTGTCCAGAGCACTCAACAGGCTGGAGTGCTCAGCTCCCACCTGTCTCATCCCAGGCCAGGTCCCTCCTCAGGAGGAAACCGGGCTCTTCCACTGTTCCCCGCCATGGTTAGAACACCGGTGCTCTCACTCTCCTCTCCCAGCCATCACCCCCAGAGCCTCCGAATGAGAAACCCAAAAGCCCACGGCAGGGCCTCAATGCCAGCTGCAGAGTTCCCCAGTGACATTTCTCACCTTCCCCTGCTCAAGGTTTCACTGCCAAGTGACTCTTCCCTTGCCTCTTGGCCAAGGTTTGCTGCAAGAACCTAACGCAGGGATCGGGGTGCCTCAGGCTACAGTTTTAATTATTAGCTCTCTGAGAAAGCCAAGCTGGCAATGCAGAGAGACAGGGCCGGGACGAGCAAAAACACATTTCCTCTCTCACTCTATCCCTGGTGGGCACGGAAGAGCACTCTTGAGGACCACGCGAGTGTCCTAACTCTCCCCGGCGCGCAAATCGAAACGCGCGAAGGCCGAGCAGTACTTACCGCAGAGACGCTCTGGGCCAGGAACCCCACTGCCACGGCTCCCAGCAGCAGCCACCTGCATGGGAGAGGGGGAAGAGTGACGTGAACGTGCGGGCCCCACTCGCGCATTCCTGAAGGTTACCTGCAAGCCCCCTGCGCGCGGGCTCCCAGGCAGACGCTCGCTTACCGCGGCAGGGCAGAGCCGGACGCCGCGCACCGCTCTCGGCCCATGTTCCTACGCGGTCCTCTCCTGGTTGGGCTCGGTCTCTCCAGATCCTGAAGGCCAGAGACAAAGCCGGTTAGCGAGGGGGCGGAGAGGCAGCGCACCCTGGCCGTGGGTCTGCGTCTTCGCGGTGCGCCCCCGGCTTCCTAACAGGAGTGACCACGGGCCCATCCCACCGCGAGACAGAAGGGGGCCTTCCCGTAGGCCCTGGCTGTCCCACTTAGCCCAGGCGGCGCGATCCCTGTCCCCGGCTCTCCGCCTTCCCGGCCCTGGGCAGAGAAGCGCGCAGTCCCAGCCCGTATCCGGGGCTGGAGTCTCGGCGCCGCCCGGGGGTCGCTCTCACCTCGGTTCGGCCGTCAAGGGCTGCTGCCTGCGCGCATCCGCCCCTCCACGAGCGCCGCCCCGAACACCGGCAGCGCGGGCGGCCTCGTTGGGGGCCGGCCTTGGGGGCTCGGGCGTCCGCTCGCGGTCCTCGGGCCGGGCCGGACCAGGACGCAGGGATCCCGGCGCTGGAGCCCGGGGTGCAGAGTGTGAAGCCCTGCGTCCGCAGCGCTGCGAGCGCCAAGTCCGGATCTGCGCGCTCCCGCGCCTCTCACCCGCGCCGCAGGGTCCTCCCCTCTCCGCCCCTCTGAGACGCCGCCCGCGCCCTGCCTAGGGGAGGGGGCGGCGCCAACAAATTGAGCTCAAGCGGCCGCGCGCAAGTCTCGGCTCGGACCCGCCGCGCTCCGCACAGTGCGCAGCGCTCACGCCCCAGCCCTCCGCGAGTGAGCTGCCCGCCGCGGCCCCCGCGCGCCCGGCCGCCGTCCCCCGCCGTCCCCCGCCGCCTCTCGCCACCCCGGGCGCGCCACCATGGGGCCCCGGCTCGGCGTCTGGCTGCTGCTGCTGTCCCTCGCCCTTCTGCTCCACGAGGAGCGCAGCCGGGCCGCTGCGAAGGTGAGTCCCCGGCCGGCTCCGGTGCCAGGCGTCACGCCCTGCACCCCGGCCGCCCCGCTAGGCCTTTGTCCCGCGCCCCCGCCAGCCGCCCACCAGCCCCGCGGGCTCGCCCAGGTGCATTCTGCGGGCTGGCCCGGCTGACGATCCCTGCGGGCGGCGATCGCGCATCGCTACGGAGCCTCCTTTGTTATGGTCTGGGTATGGGAGAGTTAGGGAAGTTCTCCCCGCCTTAGGAAGGGAGCAGAAACTTAGTGCACACCGCGGCGGGCTGAGGGTGCCCGGGAGCCAGCCGGATTTGAACCCGCGCCGCGGAGTAGTTCAGCGGCTGGGCGCCGTCACCTGCCTTGGGTGCTCGAATGGGTCGGGGGCTGGAGGGGTGGCCACGCGCACCCCACGCCGCACGGAGCCACTCACATGTGCCCAGGAATCGCTTTGGGCGTGTTTCTGGTTGTTCGGAGACCCTGGTGGTTGAGGCTGAACAGCTCTGGGCCCTTTGCCTGGAAACAGCTGTCTCTCTGCTTTCCCACGACTTTTGTATAGCCTAAGGCACGCTGAGAACCGAGTGGGCTCTTCGGTATGTCCAGCTTAAAAGTGACTGTCCTCCACCGGCTGCCTTTTATTACTGTGTGTTTTAAAATTATAACCATATTTGTATTTGAGTGTGCAACTAAAGTGAAACTCCATCTCATTGTTCCTTGCACAAATTGTTTGCTTAGTTTTCATTTCCTCTGGCTATGTGCTTGCCCAGAAAGGCTCTGGAGATCTGTTTGCAGGAGTCAGGCCCTGGAAGAATGCTGTTCTTTCCTTTTTCCCTTATTCTCCAGAGAATAGAGCTTCGGCTCTCCTGTCACAGCACAGCAGTCCCAGAGGCCAGAAGGTGTGGCCTCTGAGCACATTTTGCTTTTTCCCCCTCAAATGCTGAAAATTATTTTTGCTCCTTGTCAAACTTCCCACATTTACTTTCTTCCCCACTGTTTTTTAGTCTTCCCCTTTGGTTTTGTTCTAAGAAATTCAGTTCTCTTCTGGAAGAATGATATTCAGTAATAAACACCACTTCACTGTGAATAAGTTATGAACTTGCATGCTAGAATAAACTCGTAATCATGCCTGCATCTCCTAACTGAGGATTTGCCTCTGCCATGGCAGCTCCTTCACTGGGTACTGAGAGTGCTGTGATTACATCAGCAGTTAACTTCAGATTCTTCTCCCGGCTACTGGTCTCGCCCTGCGCCATAGCCAGCTGTTTAAACACCCTGTGTAATGATGATGAAAATGCTTTCAAAAGAGTGGCCTCAAGGATACTTCATTTTAGTGTAGAAATGTTGATCAGAAGATTTACCGCTTCGAAGACAGGATTGGTAGGCCTATGGGAAGGCAAATCAGAGAAAGTTCTCTGTTGGGGAATACAAACTACTGTTTGGATTTTGATGTTATGATTGACAGTGTTAGCAAAGCAAAACCGATTGTGACAGGTAGCTTTTCAGACATCTCGGACCTTAAAAGGGATGAGCCACTTGCACAAAAATTTCTTACCTGAAAAATCCAAGTCGATGTTGAGTCTGGGATTATTTTATTTCCCTTTAGTTATTCTCTGAAGACTAAGTACATTCCTGGCTACTAGCTTTCCCCTGTCCCTCAAGATATCACAGTGTCTTCAGAAATCTTGCACTCCCAGATGTTGTCATTACATTGTATTTTTCCTGGCTGAATTAAAGTGATTAATGTATATGTTACTGTAAACTTAAGTGTTTACAAGAAAATCCATTTAAAAGTCATACCTTGCAGTTTTTAAATCAGCTCCCTTTCCATGCCATCAATACATTTTACTTACCTCTTTGCAAGAACAGCTACTACGTACACCAAAATGTTCAAATAATGTCTGTGTTAATCCATGCCAAACACAACTTAAAAATACAAGTTGAATGAAAAGGTGCTGCAGATTTGTCAGATCCGAGCTCAGAGGCCAGCAGACATGTCTCTCCGATCACCACTTTAGTGTTGGGGTCATACTTCGCCTGCATTCGCAGCACCTACTGCGTGCCAGGCTGAGCTGTGCTTTTATTTCCTGTATGTGAGGGTGCTTGATTTGCATCTGACCCTGTGACTACACTGTTCCTTTACTAGTGGATGGATTTTTAAACCACTGATTTTTATCTCTCGCCAAAACTACCCTTCACCCTTTGCCCTCTTTTTCTCTCCTAGGCAAGAGAGGAAGAGTAGGGTGCAGGCTGGAGACAAAAATATGCTCTAATTGTCATGGCCATGGGTACCTCTGCTCTGCCCATGCTGATCCCCTGCACTGGATGAACCTGTCTTCTGCAACCTCCAGCTCCCCTCCCCACTGCTTCTGGGTGATACATCTTCATAAATTCTTTTTCAGGATCAGAAATGTGAACTTTTCCTAAGTATGCTGATGCCTGCCCAGCAATCCTGTCACCTCCTGACCATTAGTCAGCACTCCTGGGGCCCAGTGACCTAGAGCTCAAACACAGTGAGATTTAATTCCCCTGCAAGAATGGACCAGGGGAATGTGACTAGAAGAGGGGAAGCCGTGTTCCGAGCAGTCCCAGCAGCAGCACATGCAGAGCACTCCAGCCCTCGTGTGTTCCGTGTGGAAGGGGACCAGACAGGGGGAGTCCTCTGAGCCCCTGCAGGGGAAACAAACGTACATCAGCCCTGCTTCTGTCAGACTGCGCTCATGCATGGGTAGCAATGCTACAGATGAGTCACATGCACGTACAATGAGTGCGCTTAGGGACAGGGGAGACTGAATTTCTTTCTGCTCTTATTAAGCAGATGGTTGGGGTCTCTTTGAATCTCTTGCCTCAGTTTCCCTGAAAGAGCCACACCTTTGTCCCATGAAACTTTGTTCTTCTTTATTCCACACCTGTATCTGGAGCACCAGCTTCATGCTGTGCCCAGCCAGGAACTGACTGTGCAACAGGGAGTGGCACCTTGTCTCTGTCACCAGGAAGGCCACAGACTGGTGAGCGATACTCAGGAAGAGACAGGTGCATGGAATCTAGGCTGCTCAAGGCCACAGCAAGGGGAATCGAGGGCATAGGAGTGGCAGCTGTGGGGATCCTGAGTGTCCACCTCTGAGGTGTGGAAGCAATGGGAGCTGTGAACCGCACGTTGTTCTGAGGGCTTTCTAGTTCTTCCTGTCCCTCTGAGCCTAAGGGTCTTTGTATTGAATGATGACCTTAGATTCCTCCTGGGAGATACCAGAGGCCATTGTTTCTATTGGGAACAGTCTGGGTGGCTGACCTTTGATCTGAGAGGTGCAGAGAGGACTGGAAGGGCAAGGACAGGAAGGAGAGCCTAGCTGCACCGCGTCTGTCTCTCTCCAGGGGACAGTTCCACGCGGGTGCTGCAGGAGTTAAATATGGATGACTGACTCCAGGCAGGAGTGCCTGTAGGAACTGACCCAGAAAACCTCCCCTCGCTTGGGCAAGGACACGAGGGAATTCATAAAACCCTGCATTATTCATTAACAAGACTGTCGGTACATTTCTGGAAACTGTGAGGATGGCCTTACAGGGTTGGTTTTCCAGTGAAGAACTGGCAAGGAGTTTTGGATACAAATGGAACTCACAAGTGACACTGTAAAACAAATCCTTGTAGATCCTGGGTGGGCACCCAGAATCGAAGATAGCATAGTGAAGATATCACAGCACTTGTGTGGGCGGATTGTAAGGCTGACCAGCACTTTGTTCCAGACACTGAGAAAGGCTTAACCTCCTCAGAGTGTCTCTCACAGGTTTGGTATTTTGAGCTCTTGGGATATAGTAAGCAAAAGCAACAATAGAATGCCTAAAATAATATCATTGGAGCATTGTTCTTCCTGCTATTATGAAACAGCCACTAAAAAAATGTAGCAATGGAACAATACAAAGACATATTCCTCCTATTCTTCCGCTTACAATGGTGAGGGCTGTAAACCAGGACATGTTTTCCTTGGGAATTCTTCTGAGGTGTGGAGATTACTTTTGGTTAATATTTTCTAGCGGGTGCATGGGAAGCTGCCCCATCCCTGAGCCTCCATTGTTCTTGGGTCCATCCCAGCTTCTGTTTCTCTGTGACCTTCTTCTCTCTCTCTAAGCCCTGCTGTGCAAGCGCCTTTGTTCCCCACATTCTCTTCCCAGATTCTGGATTCCGATCATCCCTGGGAAGGTGGCCCACCTGCCTCAGGTCTTCCAGTCCCAGGGGGTACTGCACCTCAGCTGTCCTGCTCCTATCTCAAACTTGGCCAAGTGTTCTGAACTGAACCTGCCATCCTCAGCCACTGCCCTGTCTGCTTCCGTGATTTTGGTCATCTGTGTCACCTTCTGTTTCTTGGTATTAAGAAATACCTGGAGGCCTCGGCGTCCCTCTTTTCTAACCCCCAGGTCTGCTCAGTGTCCAAGCCCACCGCTTCTACCTGCTCCTGTGAGCCACCCCAACATTCCCTCCCCGCAGCTCTGAGCCCACTCCAGGTAACCCTGCTGTGCCAGGGCTGCCTCCAGCCCTCCTGCCCGCTTCCTTCATTTCTTCCTGCTCCAGCATGTTCTTCTGCCTCCACCAATCCCATCCTAGTGATGGGCTTCCTGGGCCTGACCATGGCTACCTTGCTTGGCTTTCCTTGCACAACAAGGACACATAGAATTATCTGGGCTGCTGCTAATGCCTCCCACCAGGCAGCCGGGGTGCCTGTCGGGAAGGTTGAGCCCTGGTGCTTCACGAAGCCACCTTGTTTCCTCCTGCTGCCTCACCTGCACCATCTCCCTGCTCGGACTCCCGGAGCTCATAAAGCCACCTTGCTCGTGCACTCACCTCTGAAGTCAGAGTTGTAGACTCTTAAGTGTCTAGATTTTTAAAAAGCCACCTTAAATTTGGACACTTGCTCTGCCGCTAAGGAGCAGCGGAATCTCCTCGAGCCACAGGTCCCCAGGAAGCCTTCCGGTGTGCCCATGAGTGAGCAGCAGGGAGGAAGTGCTGGTTGTTACTGCTGCCACGTGGCTGGCATGGCCTCGTCTAGCTGGCTTGGTTTCTCACCCCTGCCAATTATAAGACACTTGGGGACATGTCTTTTTTAAAGAGTAACATCCTGGCTGTCTGGGAGAGGGCCTGGCACATAGGAGGAAATCATGAATTAATTACTCATAATTGGTTCTGATGTTTTTGCTCCCATTAGCTTAGGATACCCTGGGGAGTCCTGGTGGAGCCGCCTGCTTGCTCATGGAAATTATGTTACATTGTCCACCCCTGAGGTACTATTAGAGGTACAAGGGGAATCATGCCAAGTGAAGGTGTTGCCCCTGAAATTGGAATTTGGAGCAGATATTCCACCCCAGACTAAACACGAGTTGGAAATATACACAGTGCTGGACTCTTCATGTAAATAGTTTATTCCGTGACTCAGGAATATTCTTTGTAGACGCTTTGCTAGGTTTGGTTTTCCATCTGCACACTGTGATACCACTTTGTTATCTGAGCTATGCTCGTTTGATTTGTGGTAAGCTAGAAAATGTGCATACATCCAAATCAGACGGAAAAGCAAAACCTTACCTGACGTGGCTTTGATGTGTCTCTGGTTCTGTCACTTACCTGAGACAAGGGAAGGATAGGCCTTCTCATCTTCTGTTCGTTATTCAGAGTTTTGGAATTACCATTGTTCCTTACCCAATACCATCTTGGTGTGTGTTGGACATTTCTTAAATAACAGCAAGAGACACTGGCTATGAATTGGAAGAACCAGTTGTTCTCTTCCCAGTTGATCAAATGTGCCAGCGCCTGGGGAAGCTGCTCATTAGTATTCACTCACGGAAGTCCAGCTGACTGACGTGAATACTAGCTTAGCAGAACGTCTAGAGATGCAATGTCTAATTGGCATTCGATTAAGAGACTGGGGTGTGGGTGGTGCTGCAGCAATTATGGATGAGGATCAAGTGCATAGTATATTGTTACTTTATCTGCATTTATGATTGTACAACAACTCAACTCCTTAATAAAAAAATATGTGAAGTAGATTGCAAAAAATGTGTCAAATATTTGTTGAGTTTCTGCTTTAGAAAATGAATGTATTCCTGTATGAAAAACAAACCCCAGTGTTTCCCGTTGTAATTCTGTGTTTCTAAAGCCATTTCCACAAACTTTTCCCTGCAGTGACTCCTACTCAGAGAGGTGATGAAGTCTCTTAGGATGGTGACCCTCATCCTGTAGCACAGGGGCTGTTTTGAAGGTTGTGGCTCTGTGTTTGTTTCCAGCATGTTACAGATAAGCCCAATGGTGACTATTTCCTTTGTTTCTTAAGTGATATATGATCTAATTGGTGGAAGACTTGGCTATTACATCTCAAGAAGTACTTTATAAAGTAACCATATTATTTTTGTATAAAAATCAGTTTATTTTAAAATTTATAGTTCTTTTATGCAACCAATGACTTATTTTTCAGTGTAAGAATGTATCTATCATCCAAAAACATCAGCTTTAAAATGTCACATTTTAGACATAAGTAGTTCTTTTTCCTAATTTGTGAGTTGCATTTTAGAATATTTTAAAGAATACAGTAGCATCTGAGTGTCACAGAATCATTACTGCAGTGTGTGATTTAGGACCAAACTGTTCTTGCTTTAGAACTTGACTTAAGGAGTGGGGATTTAGCTCAGTGGCAGAGCGCTTGCCTAGCACACGCAAGGCCCCGAGTTCGGTCCTCAGCCCTGGAAAAAAAGAACTTGACTTAAGGGTAATTAGCATCATTATTGCCAAGTGTGCAAAGTTTTATTAGGTAAAAAGGCCACGGAACCTATGATTTGGTCCATTTGGAAAATAACTTTGGTCTGAAATGGAGCTCATTGTGTTGGCCAGAAGGTTCAGCTTAATTCCAAGGACCCAAGATCAGCAGAATAAAAGAAAATCCTGTTTATCTAAGAGTGGGAATTAAAGGATCAGATACACACTTGCGTTTTTTGGAAGAACGATCCAGCTGTGGACACATCTGGGCGGAAAGGGTCAGGCGCTGCACCTGAGCACGCGGCCACCTGGTGTGCGCAGTGATCCTGTTGAGGAACACAGGCGGTAACATTTGTGGAGCACTCCTAGGGTGCCTGCTTTGTGCTGGGCAACATTCTCTTTGCTAAATGAAAACAGGAGGAGCATGGCTCCCTGCTGTGTCACCCAGGGCGTGGCCCACAGCCCTGAGGCCTGGGGTGCACCTGAGAATCTGTCTCTAGCAGAGGACACTGGTGCTGCTGGTCTGGAGCCCACAGGCCCTTCCTCTCTCCTCACTGCCCCTGAGGGCGCCCAGGGCGTGGCTGACGCAGCTGAAGCTGGCACGTGGCCTGTAAGGTGGCCCCCTCAGCGGGCTCTCAGTTTCTTTTTCTCTATTTAGCTGCTATTATTGCCGACAATTCCAGTTCCAGCTGTGTGGTGCACTATGGGAGGCTGAAGGAGGGAAGAAGGTCTCAGAAGCACACATGTGGTGTTTCAAGAAGTGGACACTGGGGTATCAGTTTGTCCTGGTCTCCTACAAGCCTTCACCCTTATCAGGAAAGGGAAATGTACTTACTCATGTCTGATCTACCATAAGTCTCAGTGTTGCTGTCCTCAGTGGCCAGAGTTTAGCTCACATATCTCTGAGGATGGCCCAGGGCAACTGGGTGGTGGCCAGCCAGGGGCGGAGCCACAATGCCTGCCTCCCCAGACATCTCAGCCTCCTCAGCCTCCCCAGCCTCCCCAGCCTCCCAAGGCTCCTCAGCCTCTGCCATTCAGCTCCCCCTTGAGGAATTTCTGTTTTGACTCTTATTACACCAAATCCATTTCCTGGATATGAAAGACCATTTGGGGTTAGTGGTTTAAAGTAACTCCTAAATTTTGGTCAGGAAATGGCCTATAAAATTAAGATAAAGTTGCCAAAGTATGCAAATGGGTCAGCAATGGGGAAAACACCGTCCACAGCACAGTTGGCTTAGCTTCTGGATCAGACCTCTTCTAGATATAAATACACAAACCTGCGCCAGAATCAGTAATGTTCGTGAGAAATGGGGACAGCAGTTTTTGTCATGTGGGACACACGGTGGGCTGTTCCCTTGACTTCTTCCCCGTTCAGAGCTTATCTTTAACGAATGTTTGTGCACATAAACATCATGCGAACACCAGATGCTTTCTACCAATTCATTAAAGCAAGTCTGGCCAAATAGCCACTGGGCGCCTTGATAATAATTAGATTTAACTTTCTCAGACAGTTGAAAATAGTGGATTGTATTTCTTTGTTCTGGAATTCATACTTCTGAAACTTTAACAGAATGATAGCTTTGAAGCATTTCTTGTTGACTTTAGATATTTCCTCTTCTCCCGTGGAGGTGTTCATCCGTGAATGTATCCTATGAGATATGTGGTTTTTTCCTCTTGACTAAATCATTTGTGACATTCGTAACTTTGGGCGGTGTTTTAGGCCAGCAGCCACACTGGTGATCGAAGCCTCCCCACCCCTTTTTACATCAGTGAAATAAAACAAATGAGGCTCAGGATTCACAAAACACAGACTCTAGGCGGTCGT